>JASAND010031983.1:0-10436 GCA_030248195.1 Trissonchulus latispiculum | reverse complement strand
ACATCTAAGCCTAGCCAGTTGAGAGAAGAAGCGAGAGTACTATAAGTTAGCAACTATAGGTAAAGAACAATTATCAGTGGGCCCTAAGCGACCGTCCCTAGATCTAATAGACTTGAACACCGCTAGACTTTACTAAACTAAACACCAAAGACTCATACTAATTCTTCAGCAAATATACGAAATTACTACAAAATTGTCAGAGAGCACGACAGTAGAATAAACACAGCAGGGGGGAGGACGTTACTCTCTCCCTACACCCTAAACTCGGCCAGAACGACTCCTACCCAATACTAAAGCGAACCCCCAACCTGATAGACACACCGACGAGAACAACAACTGAACTAAACCTGCACTTTTTCTGTTTATATATACTTTATGCTACTCACGTAGCTAGCCCAAAAGAAATCACTTTTATCATTCATGAGACAATTGTCAAAATAGTTCAGAATTGTCTAATTCCATCAAATAAAGTATACTTTACATCACATGCGCAGCTAGCTATCAGTACCCCAATGGGTAATATCCCACACAGTGTTGTTTGGATCCGGAAAGAGATCCCAGTGCCAGTGTTAATCCAGTCCTGTCTGATCTGTTTCGTGGAGTCGCTAATTAGGTACATATTGGGCCTACTTTTGGTATAGAACCAGGTCGTTGTTGAGCAGACGCGGTGAAAGCTACCGGAAGTAATCGTTGGGAAAACCTACTGCTATCATCAGGAACTTTTGCAGAACTATCTAAAAACCATGTTCAGTGAAAGCAACACCGCCTACATTCTGATCCTAGTGGCTGAAGCCACCCTATAAAGAGATTGACAACCTGTTTAGTGTTGATCGTATATTAACCTTGAGATTATCTGAGGAAGCAGACCCGACCTTTCCGACAATAACCGACACTCTTCCAGCCTGTAACTGTCATTGTCCTTTTAGAGACCGGAACTCTTCTCGAAATTCAGTTATTCTGGGCAGTCAATTATACGGAGACGCCAGAGCAAAGCCAACCTCGCCTCCCACCCGATTCGGATTATAAACAGTTGTTAATTAGTGTATCTTGCGTGTGTGTGGTCCCAAGAGTTATTGTAAGGGACAGAGTCACAGTAGAGGCTAGCACAGAGCCTAAGAGTTGAGTTGAGTTAAAGCACATAGGATCCCGGTTAATCGTTAGTCCGTAGCAGCACTAGAGTGTGTTATACCTGAAGTAAGAGTACTGTAAAGACCCCGAAACCGGATAACCAGCCCTAACAGAGGGAGTACCAGTCAACCAAAACCAAAAGGCAATTCTGGCAGACAGTATCAATCTTGTATTACTGTTGATTGTAAGACCATAACTGCAGTGAATCATTGTCTACTGGAATTTGATAAACCTGTGTGTCTATTTTGTATTAATAAATAATTATCCTTTTAGCTGCTTCGGCTTTCGTGTACGTTTCAGAGATCCCCAACTCTATCCGTATTGAGGTTAGAGTTGAACCGACAGTCGCCCATAGAGACTATAAATCCCAATTCCCTGCCTAAAACGAACTCACCCCGTTAGACCCCATTTCAGGTCAGCTATTGAGCCCTGGTTGTCAGCACACCACAACATCCGGAGCATCAATCTAAGCGAAGATCCATCTTTGCGTGCCGACCTTGACCTGTGTCTTGGATCCTGATCAGATCTAGTCTAGTCTAGCCTAGTCTATTCTAGAAGCCCTAACCGACTACAAACGACCCCGAACCAAGCAAAAGTTTATTGGAGACACGACCCCCTCCAATACAGAGAAATCCAGTCCAGATCTGACAGAGTCTATTACATATTTTCACTGCGCTTAGCTAGCTTTTCAGGCCGTTTCACCCGTCAGGGTTATTTCTTAACAGAGTTTGCTAGCACACTAACCAGAAAAAAAGCCTTCAAAGCTTACGGACAGTTTGCCCCTATTATAGCCTAATATTAGGTAAAAAGCTGGGGTATTCTAGGGGCTGTCATTTTTATTAGATCGAATACGGCGCACGGTCATATCGCAACATTTTGCAAAATTTCAAGCTTTGATCTGTTATTGCTAGAGAAGGAAACAGCGCTCGAAAGCCGGAATACTTTTAATATTTAGCACTGGTTAACAACAGTTAGCAACAGTTAACATATTTATGGCTGAAAGTTTCAGAATTGGTCAAACCGTTAATCCACCAGAGCTGAAAAAACCTTTTTGAAAAATCCCATTTTTCGCACCAAAATTTGCAGTTTGGCGTCCTGCCAAAAACAGAGTATGTGAGATATATTGTTGCCCACCCTAAACTTTTTTACTTTGAACTGTTGGCTACCATTAGGGGGAAAAGCACCTCTATCCGACGATATCGTGCCAATCCGTTCGTAGCCCCACCCTTAATTTTGCCTCCGTTTTCACCCTTCTTTTTTAACTACTTTCTGTTGCCCTTCGTGGCAGGCACAAAACACATCAAAAGTAAATTTGGTTATTAGGTTTCAACAATAGCCAAACAAAAAGCCATTGTTTGGGGCAACCGAAGTTATGACTAATATTGAGTATGCTAGTTAGATAGAGGGCATTAGCAGGCACACATGTACCACTGACACTATATATCTGCCTAATGTGGTTGAATTTGTGCCTGCTTTGAGCTTTAGAACACAAGCACAGCGTGTAAATTTCTTTGAGGTGATAGGTCTGATTTGCGGTGGGGGGGCGACCGTTAGCTTTAGCTCTGTATATCTCTTGATCGTCTCAACCATTTTCACCAACAGAGCATAATTGTTCTTGATGAAGATGGGGACTCCTGTTATCGCCTGTATTCACTTCTTACTGTATTTAACTGGTTTTGGTGGTCCTTACCCCATAAAACACAGTTACTGAAAAAATTATATACGTCGCTTACATGCTAGTAATGACAGTATCGAATTAATCATAGTGAAGGCTAACTCTCTCTGAAAGACACTAATAGTAGCCAAGAACACTTCTGACGGAACATAGAAAATGCAGATGAGCATAGTTATGGCGTTCCAAACAGCAGAAAATATAATCGCGGTAAAGTAGGTGAGCTTGAGCTGTTGGCTGACTGGTTGTGAGATCCAAGCAATTCCAAACATCGCACTAATACCCAGAGATACTCCTCCGCCAATTGTTAATCCACCCTCGATAATGTCAATTGGTTCATTGTATAAGGTACGCATGATACCAAAAGCTAGGATTAAGCAAGCTGCTGTCATTTGGCAAATAACGAAAAACAAAGACAGCTTTCGAAATCCTGTGTCAAATTCAATTTTACTGTTGGACTCCATTCTGTAAGGGTGTAAACTGAAAGTGTTGAAGATCGTTTCAAAATTCTCTGCTGAAATGAAATACCACTAAATTATAAATAATTTTCGTTGTTTTACCGATTTCGATATCTGCCTGTTACGCCAAATAAGTTTCAAACCCCGTGTTAAAGATTAAGACAGGTAGCATTAAACTAGTCGCAAGCTTGATTAATGAACCTTTGAAGGTTTAGCTTGAAACCTTCCATTTTGCAAAGACCTTCCGCGCAATATATAACTGAAAACAAAGCATTCCGACACCAAAAATCTAGTATATCGGTTTCTTATTAAACAGACGAGTCTTTTACACTTAAATCTGATTTAACAAAAACAAAAGAGTCATACATGTAAGAGAAGCAAGGATATGTTGGGCTAAGTTGAGGTTTTGATTTTGAATTGAAATGTGCATTTTGATTGTTTTGAGCCCTGTTTTGAGTCTCCTGTGGGGGTTTTTTACTATTCTGGCTGTGTTGAATTGAAATGTGGTTGACTATGTTGAAACTGTTGGGCGTCTTCTAGATTTGGGGTTATGCAATTTATTTGATCGTTTGGGTATTGCAGTTCTTTGTTAGGAAATTTACAAAAGACTCTAATGGAAAAGGGATCTTAAATCAAATTCGTTAATACTTGAGTAAACAAGTTAATTGAGATGTTTTAGTAATTCAGAGGTTAAAACTTATCTTCGGGGTTAATCACGATTAATCGGGAATTTTGGGGAACCCCATGATCCCTTGAGCAAATCACTATGTCAATAGTAAATAGTAAAAATGACAGGTAGTGAGACACTTCGCCACACTTTAATTGCTCTTTTGTAACTGCGAAAGGGAATGCCCTTTACACTCAAATAGAAACGAGAAGGAAAGGGAGGGGGCAGGACAAACTACGTATTAAACGTGAGACAATTTGATAAACTACAGCAATAAAGTGTTGACAAATATGGTTTTCTATTGTATTCCAATACTTCACAGCAATGTTAACTATAAAAAGCATAGCCTTATTTTAGCTTAGTTTCAATCTGAAATTATAAATTTAGCTTGCAAACTCTTTCATATCTTTAAATCAAAACACATTTTGCTTATTACGAAATTAAAGAAAATTTTTAAATTTATAACTGTTGCCCCCTCTTTCATCATTACAGTTAAAACCTTTCCTAATATTTAAGTCAAAGGTCAAGTACCCAATCAGAACAATAGTGTGGCGAAGTGTCTCACAATCAAAATGACATAGCTTTCGTTCACACAAAGCAATCTCCTGACATCAAACAGAAACACAAAGATTTTCCGACTACAGTATCCAAATTTGCACGTCACATACCTGGGAGAGTCGATAGGCGAAGCTAGGGCTTGACTAACAGGTCTTCCCCAATTTTCAAACAGTCTTGGGTTTTGGATTGTTGACGTTTGGTCGGTTTTGGACCAGGATCCAGTAGTCTGTTGTACAGGCCGATAGCGCCTCTGATCTGTTTCTGGCTTACGGTGCCGCGAACCGTTTATTCGTGTGTGTATTTCTGGCTCCCTCGACTCACCAGCTATTTACCATTTCTTGTAACTGAGTGGCTATTTTCTGACATCAATATCAATTGGATTTGCACTTTGGACCAGGATCAATAAGTTAATAGATTGTCAGGTGATTGTGAATTTCTAGACTAAGCAAGTAAGCAAGTTCGAGACTTTCTCTCTTTAAAAGGTGAATTAAAATTGTTAAAAGGTGACGTTAATGTTTATCCCGCTATTTTATATTTGTACGTTCAACCTTCATATGCATTATTAGTTATCGGAAGTGTGCTATATTTCGGGATCTGAAGTATCTGTGTATCATTCGTCTGTGAGACCTTTTCTAATTCAATGTGCTTAATTAGTTGTTGCTTTCTAATCGCTTATTAACAATTGTAATCTTGATACATTCTTATTCAACAATATGCACAATTGGTATTAGGGTATCTGCTGACATTTAGTAGTAATTATAGTAATCGAAAACACTTGTTCCCCTGTTGCCAATTTTCAAAGAAGTAGCTGTATTTTAATGGATGCACTCTGCTTAATGTGTACTGTACCTAAGTTCATTAAAGTCTGTTGTACGCTGTTTCTTTAGCCAATTATCGAGTCACTTAACCAGCACTCGGCTAACTGGAATCGTAGAGCAATTTCACCAGTGCTCTAATGCTTGAATTTGGACCAGTGGTTAGCTTTGAAGGAGCCATTTAATCAGAGCTCTTCGACTTTATCTGACCAACAAAAGAGTTATTTCACCAGAACTCTCTCTAGTGGGTTGATTAAGCTATACCTAGGACCCGTGTATACCTACTCTGGTATTGTATTGATTGACTGTAGTAAAACGTTTGGGATTCTACATCGGGAGAACCGACTTTGACCTCAAAATTCCCCTGGATTTGACAGATAGAGAAGGTTTACCTCCATGCGGAGCGTTATCATCGTGATTACGGACACAGCGAAAGAATAGTAGGATTAGTATCCAATACCAAGAGCGCAACCAAAACATGACTCCGAAATCAAAGAAAGCCGTAAACTGAAAATTAAATAAAGTAAAGTACAATACATAACGAAATGAGTAACAACGAAGGAAAGGAAAGAATAAATAACTCAATTATAATAAATATTGTAGCTAACAAAATATATAAGTGTGGGCTTGCACCTCCTATTTCTAGTGATGGGTTTAGTTAAGTTATCTCTTTTGGGCCCTGTACAGAATTCCGTGATAAACACCTTGGTTAATCTGGGGTGCTGACCTAATCCGGGGTAGGGTGCTCGACTGTTTCCTTAATAGTAACCGTTACATTGTCTTTGCCCCCCGCGTCCCTACCCACTCCGACGCCCACAGTTCCGGAACTGCGAGGGGTCACGTCGGGGAAAAGGTAGCCCAACAATTCCTTAATAGTCTCTAATCAGCTTCCTCAGCCGTCCTTCCGACCTAAAACCAAACTTAGTAGAAATAACCTTGTTTTTCTCTAATCTATTAACGAGATTTAGTAGTTTCCTTTTAGAGTACCCTTTACGCAAAACGTTCCCAATAAGCTTATCGATTCGTGATTCCACAGAAGCGTAAGTGTTAGATAAATTCACATAGCGACAGATTTCATTGTAAACTACAGCGTAACCGCATTTTTCTGCGATATTGCCTATAAGATTAGGCATCGTGATGACTTCAAAGTTGAAGTCATCCCGTTTATCGTAAATTCCGTAGTTGAACTGGTTGTTACTTATCGTTACTGTTAAGTCTAGCACGTCTGCTTGGTTGGTGTCTTTGTTGATCCTTTTCAGGATTAGACAGTCTGGGTATATGTCCTTGATCATTTGTTCGAATACTCCATTGTCGTTCAGGACTGTGATGTCATCGATGTACCTGAAGGCCTCAAAATTCCCCTGGATTAGACAGATCCGTTTTATTACATGTGGAGCTCCCTCAGGCGAGCAAAAAACTGGGTAATTATTTCAAATTGAGCTCTGCAATTCAAAAATAATTGAATTTGCCTTACATGTTTGAAAATATAGCCCTTTTCCTCGAAAAGAATTTTCACGACCAAAAAACCCCTGGTTTACGATAATTGTTAGTATTGATTTATCGTATGTGTAATCTGTTAATTTAATTAATTATCAAGTACGTTCTGCATCGGGAGAACCGACTTTGACCTGAAAATTCCCTAGGATTAGACTCAAACTTAACCAAACCAGATCCGTTTTATTACATACAGATATACAACGGCATTTATAAATGGGCTATCATGATATCGTTATAAAAATTTCCAAGGGGTGACGTCCGCTAAGAGAAGCTACCTCACTACAACTACAGAATAGCAAGCACAGTTATGAGGCTTCGACTAATTCGAACTAATTGAGAAGCGTTGGAATGAAATTAGTATTCGGCTAATTAGGTAATTGGTGTCAGCTATACTGTCTGTCGTTTGTTAAAATCGTTCCAAGTGCTTCGTGCTAACTTTCGTTTTAGCTTACCCTCTAGGTGAGCTCTGTATAGCCAATGTAAAACAACAGAATATATTAGCAATGTTTTATGACACTGTCACATACTTTCCGAATAAAACCTAAGTCTCATATAATATACTGGCAAAATTAGGTTCCAATTTGATAACGTTACAAACATCTAATGCGTAATGTTAGACTTTTTCGTACAAGAAAATGAGAACAATTAGTTGTTGTTTTGCTCTTGATTAAGTTGGCCAAGAGAAATTCAAGCCTAAAAGAAGCAACCACATAATCAAATCACTGTTAATTTAGCAATTTTGATTTTCCACTTAGATGTGGAGGATAGAAAAATTGAAATGCTAGGTCCAAGCTTGAATTGACTGAGTTTAATGCTTAATTTTGTGGTGGTTGAGTATCTTGTGACAATTAATTTTTGTAATTTTTGTGGCTGTATATTTAATTTTTTGTGGCTGAGTATTCTGGTGACAATGATAATTCTCGCGTATGTGTTGCTAGCTAAGTCCTTTGGATATTGTTTGGATATTTGGAAACTTGTGCATACTCTTGTGGTCATTTTAAGTGTCGTCATGAATCCGCGGTTTTTATTTGAAGTCATGTGCTGAACCGTAATTGTACCTCTTGGAAAGTAATTTTGAAAAGAAAGTCCATTTTGGAAATTTATGATTCTGTTTACGAAAAAGCTCAAAATTTGGGGACTTATCTCCCCAGGAAACTAAGTGGGGTTAATGCGTCCAAGTTTGGGATTTTTGGGAGCCTCCTTCACCCCGAGAGCTGAGTTCATACGTCACAGAGAAGTGACGTATGATAACACACACACACACACACAAGAAACGCACTACACGAAAGGGAGCCGCAAGCTCCGCCTTACACGTCACACACCTTTTGATTGACAGGTCTTCCCCAAACTCCGAAATTTCCAAAAATTCAAATTCAGTCGTGGTTTGGCCGTGCTACTGCTCAGACGTACTTTTTGGCTCAGACTTGGAGTTTGTTGGAGAGACCGAGGGCCTTCGGGAGAGACCGGTCTGCATTTTGTGGATTGTATTGGACTGTCTGAAAGTCCTGGTATTTTGCTTATTTTCTTTACGCCGGCCACGACTCAGTTCTGTGTTTCTTGTCAAAGCATTATTTCTCATTTATCCTATTCTCTGTGATTTACATTTTCCTGCTTTTCCCTTCTTTGGGTGGACCTGTCAGCGGACCTACACAGCGCGATCCGGAACAACAGTTGAGAGGTAACTCGAGTCTGTAAGTTGGGACTGATCAGATGAATCTCTGAATACTTGAGACTTTCAAAAGAGATCACTCAAAAACTTAGGATCTGTGTATCTTCGTTTGTAATTGTTATGATTGTGTACTGTGTAGAAAATCCTTGTGTATGTAGTGTTGTCAGTACCTATGTTCTGTGACATTGTAATTTTAATTGAACATAACTTTAATTACTTTGACTGTTAAATAATCTTTGTCTTAATAATCATTAAAATAATAATTTAATTGAACTAGCAAGTTAGGCATAAACTGCGCTAGTGTGAGTAGACTTAGATCCAGGTAGGGATTGACATAGCGAGAACAAAGATTAGGATAGATAGAAATCAATTTAGTTTAATTAGGTATCTTATGTTGTTTTTATTGACCCCTGAGTGTGTGATTGTGGGATTCTAAGACTGTCAGACCAAAACCAGTGCCCAGAGCTGATTCATAGAGATCGGTGACTAAATTTGTAAAGAAAGCAGAGAAAAACGACCCCCAAATACCCCTTTTCTTTACATGTGGAGCCCGCCTTTGGAGGAAAAAATATTGGAGTTTTTAAAACAGAATTTTTAGAAAGATCAGTTGCAACGTACCGAAGTTTGTTTTCTCTGAAAAATTCTGGGCTCCTTATTTTTTCCAAAAGAACTCACTACTTTGACAACAATCGAGGTGTAGTTGTGTGTAGTTGCGTGTGTAACGAATAATTGGTGAAGTAATAATAACATTGTTTGGTACTCTAGTTGTTTAGTTAGGTAAGATAATTTTACGTAATTTTGAGAATGTCTGATCCTGCAGAAACGGGAGGGGGGACACCTCCCAACCCACCGGAACAACCCGAGTCTCCTCCGTCCACGCCGCCTCCGGCTGGACCTGAAAATGTTGCCTTAACAGCTCTGACGAAAACCTTAACCGAATTTAATGCTGTAGTTAGAGCCCAAGGGGTGGCCACCGCTTTCAGTTCAGTTCCCATACACCATGGGCACTCCTCGGAGTCGTTTGAGGAGCACGTTGAAAAATATGAAAGGTTTTGCAGTGTAATGAATTTCGATGAATGGCAAAAAGTGCATACCTTCTCCAGTTCCTTGAAAGGACGCGCTCTCGAACTCTTCCGGTCTGTGCCCAAAGATAGTAGGGGCAACTGGACTGAATTGATCGCCGAAGCCAAAAAGATTATGGTACCCCCACACACAGCACTTCACGCTTCTTCCCTAATGTTCCAGGTAAAGCAGGAAAAGGGAGAACCCGTGGCTGATTATTTGATGCGTCTGAATAGGTACGCTCGTCTTAGTTTTAAGGAGGAGGATGGGTTTTCTGACAAACAAGTTGAACTGTTAAAATTGCGGTTGTTTCTTTTCGGATTAAGAACTGATCTCAAAAATAGAGTGCCTCCTGGGTGTACTACGTTAGCTAAGGCAGTTGAGAGAGCTCAGTTAGCGGAGGGAGAGTACCCTGGGGAGGGATACCCATCTTTCTTGGAGCCTAACTTTCGAGCGGAGCAAGACGCTCCAGCGGCAATCGCCGAAGCAGAAAAAGCCGTCAGAGATTTGAAAATTCGCTTTGAAAAATTTGAGGCGGAAAATTCCAAAAAAGCTACTAATACAGGGAAAAATGAACGTTCTCGTGATTTACCACCAGGAATTACCTGTTTTAACTGCAATAAGCCTGGTCATGTCCGACGTGAATGCCGACAACCGGGAGGAGGAGCTTATCAAGCTAGAAGTCAAAATTTTCAGTCTAATCGCGGTTCTTTTCGAGGTTCTGATCGAAATAGAAATTATGACAACCGGGGTGGACAAGGGCGTGACAACTTTGATCGTGGCAGATATAACGACAATACCGGAAACAGTAACAGGGAACGTTATGATAATAGGAATAATAGGAATTACGATAGCCGAGATAATAGAAATCATGAACGTAGGGACGACAGAAATTATGACCAGCAGAACA
>JASAND010031982.1:0-104372 GCA_030248195.1 Trissonchulus latispiculum | reverse complement strand
ATCTAGGCAAAAGTCTTTAAAACTGCTAGTAAAGAATTCAAATTTTAATTTGTTTTTAAATTTATTATCTTTATTTCTTCTTCTCTTGTTAGAATTCGATCGACAACGCATAATGGCATAGTACAAAGTCACCAAACGATTGTACATGCCTCACGTGTACATACAACTTTCTATCACTCAATTTTATCTCAAAAAATTTCAAAATCAAAATTGGCTCAAAGCCAAGCCAGACAGAATGGCTCTAAGCTAAACATAAGCCAATTTTAACTGGTTCTTACCAGCCAGTAAATTGAAAATAAGCCAGGTGATCCCGGAAATTTTAGCACAAACGGTCATCGGACAACAGTGAAGGTAGGTGGTAACAGCGGCCAGAAGAAAGGACAAAATGCCCAATAAAGCGCCAATGGCCAACAGGCAGATCACGGCCAATCTCCATGCTGAAACAATTAAGTATTAATTAATTATCAAGCCAAGAAAATATACCATCAGTTCGCGAATAAAAAATTATATAAATAAATAAAGTTAATTAATTAATAAATAAAAATGATAGAGTTCTTAACAAACAGTGAGCATATTGTTTTCATCAGACTATCCCACCACCAGTTTGCGGTTTGTCTGGAAAATCTGCACTGTAAAAAGGAATCCCCTTTAGAAAATAACCTTTTTGATAAGTTTATTTCTGTTACTGATTAGGTACAGTTTAGGCTCAGTTATTATCTTACCGTGACTCTTGTGGAGTGCTGGTTTATTCTTAGCCCAAAATTTATGACCCGGGGGAGGGACGATATAGGGGGCTCACCTGAAATGGTGGAATCATTTTTGAAAAAACATTTATGAACGTTTACGTTTTTTTGTGTAAAAACTGTTAGAAAACGACTAATGTAGGTGTTTTTAAGACAAAATAGAGAACATTTCGTCAAAACTCCGGCGAAGCTGGAAAACGTTTTGAACAGTTTGGGTAAAAATGATAAAATTTGGCAAATTTTGGGTTATAGGGGGACTTTTTACAGGGAGGCTCCTCAAATGAGCCCCAAACATAAGAGTTTAAGCCAGGAGTAACCCCTTCTTTTAGGTTAACCCGATGCTTACTGTCAGCGGTGTGATGCCCACTGCTGCTATCCGGCTCGTTGGAATCGAAGATCAGCATCTCGCAGACCTCGTCCGGGTCCTGGAACCCGGGCCGGGGCTGAACCACACAGTTCTGCCACAGTCCGTGGTAGTGGGTCTCGGGCAGGGCCGTTCCCGTATCCCGCAGTTCGGCCGTTTGCCATTTGGGGGTCACTAGGGCAGTTGTGGTGAGGCAAATGGCCCCCAGCAAAACTATGCAGGCCAGTGTAGTGATTGCAATGTGACAAATTGCAAGTCCGCCCATAATGTAATAAAAAAGTAAATATCTGAAATAAAACAAACAAATGCTGTTAATACTAATTTTATTAAGAGTAAAGAATAAATAATTAAATTAATTTGGTATAAATCAGCAAACTAATAAAATTATAAGCTACGTAAAATTTGTTAAGGTGGTGATTCCTTTTGGGCACATATTGTTGGTTGACGGTCCAAATCAGGATAAAATTTGATGAAACTTTCCAAAGTAAGTTCTTTTAGCATTCTAACACCCTCCGCGCAATCCCGCTTCAAAACTTCAACGTTTCCGTTCAGGGCGGTTTTTGCCGCTTTTTGACAATTAGACAGTAGTTGCATAGCTATGATTATATTCATTCGAAAGATCTTGTTGAGCTCTACATTTTTGCTTTTTGAAGCACCTTTCTAGCGTTTCTCTATAGTGAGATATAACTGATTTTCTTATATTGGCGTTGAAAACTTGTCATTTTTGCAGAAGTCAAATAATCCGCCATTTCTTGAGCTACGCAAGCCGTAAAATTAAACGAATGGCGTCAATTTGAAGGTCCCGTCGAGGCCGATTATGCGTGGCGTTATAATCTTCTAAATGCTATCCTGTATGCTGCTATCATAAAAAATGTAGTTTTTGCAAAAACATGACCAAATTTTTTCCAGCTATTGTGGAGCATTTACTATGCATGATAGAGAGTTGCCACTTACCAGACATGTTTTGCACAAAAATACTTAGGGACCCTTTTTTAGTTGCCCCGATTGCTGCTTTCTAGCTAAAGTGGTCGCTTGCTAAAGTTGGGAAAAGTAGACAAAAACCAGGTTGCGCATACATTTTATCTAATATCTCCATTACGAAGAGCGGTTTCATAATAACTAAAAAAGGGTCCCCAGGTATTTGATAGAGGTATCGAATGGTATAATCAATGCCTCACGAAAAAATTTACTTCAGTCTGCAAAAAATCTGGAAAATTAAAGTACTTCGAAAATGCAGTAAAATAGTTTCCGAAAACTGAAGCTAATTTTCTTGCATTTATTAGAAAGAAAACATGTTAAGCTCCATTTTGATATAAAAATGGCTTCTTAACTTTAGATAATGAATGAGTAATAAGGGTTCAAAGTTGATGTCTCCAAAAGGAATCACCACCTTAAATTTGTTAATAATTTTAAAGTTTAAGCGAGCTTTCACTCACGCATTTGTAACACAAACAAGAACTTTCAAATCGTAATTGTAGCAAACTGCTTTCTTCGCCCGAAAACTTTTCGCTACAAAAGTAGAAGTTTTCTCAAAAATGAATTTGAAACATACAGTTTTCCTAAATTTCTGAAAATTCAACAGCCCTAATGTGGGTTAACAGGCTTTAGCTATGAAAGTTGTTACACACCTAAAAAAGTTGAACTAGGAATAGATACTATCTTTGATGTGAAATCTTTAATGTTAAGGTGATTTTTCGAAACGATTTCACTAAACGTCCCGACTTAAAATGACTATTATTAGGAATTGGAAAATGGTGTTAAACTTTGTATGAATAGAATTTTCTATGTGAAATGAGCTTATGTAGAAAGACACGTATAGTCGTGCCCTGTGAGAAAAGTCCCCACAAAGAGTATTGTTAAATAAAACTTGCGAGTCATACTTTAAAAGCTGCAATTAATGCTGATATTAATTTCATTACCTACAAAGCTAAAGTCATTCAACACACCCACGACCATGAAATCTTGTTCAATCCAAGTTAAGGTCCAACTTCTAAAGTTAATCTTAGCTCAGGATATCTGAACTAGGATTAAGACGATTCTCTCCTGCGAAGCTGGCCTGAAAGTTTCCATGCCAAAAGTAACTTTAAAAATAGCTTAAAAGCTTAACAGAAGTCGATTAGAAATTATTTCCCAACTCCTGGGCCGGTTGCTTTTTGCCTTGGCAAGCTTTGGTTTCAGCTATTTCCATTGAAGCACCTGTAGCTCAGTTGGTTACAGCGTCGGTGCGTTGAGCAGAAGTCTGGGAGTTCGAAATCCCACCCCGCCAGACTTTTTTGGGCTCAACGTGATTCGAAGGATGCGGACCTCAGAAGGAGGTTTCATTGCTGGTGCTTTTTCGGATTGGCCCCTACTTGAGGAAGATGTTAATAAAAGTCTTGAGGATATTTATTTGTCCAATGGTGATGGCAAACTTTCTGTAAACTTTATGGTATCATCAGGGCCCTTATTAATTGTTCACAGCCTGGGAGAATACATAAAATAGAGTTAAACAATTGCTGCATTGAAATTAATTAAATGTTTTCGACTAGTTTCAAGTCAGTAGTAGACGAGATAGAAATTCAACTTTAATCTTTAATCTTTATGTTTATCAAATCTTTAATCCAAAAATTTAGGGGCCAAAAGCTAACAAAACTAAACAGAATTTCGGGAAATTTTCGTTCTCCTTCATCTGTAACCTCTGCTTCAAATTAGGCATTATCCTTAAATTCGTTAAATTTAGACAAGATGAAAGAAACGGAAATCCCATTATCCCCAGCTGTAGAATAGAAAAGCCTAACCGACAGACGACTGTTATTCAAAATAAAAATTTCAAACACGAAACCTTTGGCTGTAACATGAAATAGACATTTGTGTACTACACTAAAGTGAAAATTAAACATAGGGACCTTTCTAGTGCGCGAGAGCCCTGTTTTCAACATCCACAAAATTTCAACGTTTTACACAACTAGTTTCCATGACGGCAAGCAAGGGGGGATTTCAAAATTTGACGAGGTATTAAATTTTAAATTTTAAAAGCCTGTATGCATAATTTGTACAGAGCCTGTGCAGTTGGTATGAGTCACCCCGTTGATATTTTAATGACATAGTTTTTATGGAAAAATAACTTTAAATAAATGTTGAATGAAATCACAAACTTTCCAGCAAAAATGCGGGGAAAGTTTTGTTGTGAATTACTAAGCCTTAGCCGGTTTGAACTTGCGCCATAAAAACTGTGATTTTAGTTGAAAAATTAGTCATAACTAAACCGGGAAGTTGCAGCTTTAAACTTACGTCACTCCTATTTCCCATTGACTCACAAAATTTTTATCAATCCATCTTATTAGTAATGTTGGTACTAATTTTAAACTATTTCCAAAACTGTATTATGCATTCTGACTCAATGATAAATTTAGCAGAAAACGGTTGAAAGCAACCTAAAAGTTGGGAGCAAAGAAAGCTATGTTTCAATCTACCGATTTTAAGTCACTTTTTGGCTGATTTGATTGCAATTTCCCTGCTTTTTGGTCTTCCTAGACGCACTGTTCTTTAAAGAAACTGACACTAAATTGAAACAGGCAAGGCTGCTGTTCATATAATAGTGGTGAAAGGCACAAGTTTGATTCTGCTGACAACGGAATTTTACTTATTTACTTAATTGAATACCTGGGATTAAAGTGAAAGTTAAATTAGCTCTTTACTAAACGCTGTGTTTTTGGCGTAAACCTAATTTCAAGGATAGAAAACAAGACAATGCAACTCCAAGCCAATTGCCGATGTCACAGGGAAAATTTTCCCCCGTGAAAACTTTCCCCCCGGAAAAATTTCCCTAGGGAATTCTTTCCCCCCGGAAAAATTTCCCCAGGAAATTCTTTCCCCCCGGAAAAATTTCCCAAGGGAATTCTTTCCCCCCGGAAAAATTTCCCTAGGAAATTATTTCCCCCCGGAAAATTTTCACTAGAAGTTGTTGTAATTATTCTGCTGGGCGTATTCATTGTTTCTACAACTACAGCGTTGTTTCTTGCTTTAATTTTATGCTAAGTAATTAATTTGATATTTTATTATTAGCTGTTCTTTTCCAATCTTTAGCAGTGAATATGAATTAGAAAAAGTTAAAAATCAATGTAATTAAAATTTATTTTAATCCATTCAGTCAGTGTATGCTGAGGTTTCAACTATCATTTTGAATCTCAGGGCTTATTTCTTTAAAGATTAAAATGGTCGGATTAAACGGATTAAAAATCAGCCGGATTAAAATGTTAACGGCTGTTTCTTTAATGCAGGATTATAAGGATTAAACGGATCAAAATAAACTCGTTTAATCCAGCCATTTTTAATCCTCTGATTACACGAGTTAAGTTTAATCCGCCATTAAATAAACAGCTATTAAAATTTTAATCCGCCAACTTTTAATCCCTTTAATCCGCGTAGTTACACGAGGATTAAAAACTAGTTGAAAATGCACGAGACGGATTAAACAGATTAAAATTAATCTTTAAAGGAACAGCGATTAAACAGGTCGGATTAAAATTTCATTCATTTTTTAATCCTAAGGGTTAATAAAGGAACAGGATTAGATTAAAATTTTAATCTTAGGTGCATGAAAGAAACAGGATTAAATTTAATCTGTTTAACCCGCTGGTTTAAATCCGTTTAATCTGAGGTGCTGTTTCTTTAATGCGGATTAATTTTAATCTAATCCGATTAAACTTTAAAGAAATAAGGCCTAAGACTCCTACTTCAGTAATCATTAGAAAGGCGTGATTAAACGGATTCAAATTAATCTTTAAGGAAACAGCAGTGTCATACCGTGCTAAACATGGGCGTTAAAATTATCGTGTAAACTAATTATTTACTCGACAAAATCAAGAGTACAGAATAGATATGTGCAAATTCAAGTAAAAAATGTGTATGAAGTTTTAAATATGATTTATTTTAACGTTTTTATTTGTAAGTCGAGCCTCCTACAGAGAGTGTGTTCTTTAGGCGATTTCTTAGAAAGTTTTGGAAGAGACTATCATCTTGTACTACTCCTTCTATGATTGGTTCCGAAAATTCAGCCTCAGTTGGGACGAGGGAGATACATATACTTAATGCTGACTTTAGCAAAACTTAACCGATTTTGCTCTAGTTTCGAATCGCAGAACTTAAGATTCATGTTCTACGACCCAGAAAACTACTGTAATGTTTCACCAAGATTGATGGAAAAAATGTTTTGGTTCCCATTTTTTTGGTTTTCGGAAAAGTCAACAATTTAAAATTTTTAGAAGTTTATTATAAATCAATTAAATATGGGTTGGAAAGCATCCATACAAAATTTTAGTTAAGCTATTCAAGTTTTGAGAAAGATAAAACGTTGGGGGAAGCTTACTTTACTATTTAATGGGGAGATTGTTTACTTGATTCTAGAAGCCCAAAATTAGCTTGATTGCATCCATTAAAAACTCAAAACCCAAAGCTTACATTTTATATAAAATTGGAATTATAACACCAAGTATTGAATAAGCAATGATGGTTCAAGTTCGGTGTCTCGAAAAGTAATTATCACCTTAACTATTTTAGCTAGATTGATTAAAATTTAATCCGCTAACGTTGTGTTTCTTTATCGCAAATTAATTTTAATCTATTTTGTTTAAAGAATAAAGCCAGAAAGGAATAAGGTCAGGGGTTTATTAATTTCCATTTCGGTGCTACTTATTTTCTAGCATTTGTACTTTGTAAATTTGCATATTTTCATTTTGCTTAATTATTTATTCATTTTGTTATTCTTGCGTTGTTAAATGCGGACAAATAAAATACTAAAATAATTAGTTACTTAACATAAAAATACGGAGCAAAACTGTAATGTTTAGGTAGTTGAAAATAACTTTCAATTAATACATACAGCAAAATAATTTCTGCTTAGGGAAATCCTTCCGGAGGGGGGGGGGAGAAACCACTAGTGAAATTTTTACAAGGAAAAAGAATTCACTAGTGAAATTTTTCCGGGGGGAAAGAATACCCTAGGGATATTTTTCCGGGGGAAAGTTTTCACGGGGGAAAATTTTCCCTGTGACACCGACGGACACATCCAAGGTAACTTAACACATAAACGTTTGACATCCCGCTTTCTTGGCATTAAAGTAAGAATTAACTCCACTAAAGCTTGGTTTTCCCTTTGTTTCATAAAAAGGGTCTAACTTAAATACGAACAAACAGATAAACAAAACTATTCCAGTTCCTCTTAACTCTTTCCAAAACCGACCTAAGGCTGAACCAAAAGCTGTTTGTGAAAATTACAGAGGAGAAGCTGTTGTAAAGTTGACTCAGCACGGTAGAGCTACAGTTTTCGGAGCAAATTTCAGGTCCCACTGAATTAATTGACTGTCCACAAAACATTTTGGACTGTTTCATCAACGTATTCTAATCTTCCAATGTCATACAATATCATAATTTTCTCAACTCATAATGCCAACCACAAAATCCAAAAAACGCCTCAGACTTCAAGCAAAATATGACACGAAAAAAATTTGCCGCCCAGCAGACATTGTTTCTCATTCAAAGTTTTGAAGTAGCCAAGGACACTTGGAAGGAAACTTCTAACTTCTGGTGTGAATGAAGCAATTATGATAGTTTAGACAATGTTATGGAACAAAGACAACAAAGAAAAGTCAACCAACAAGTTTCCAACAATGCAACTTGCTTGCAGCTTCTATCTTCTTGTTGACATCCTTGACAGCCAACAGTATGGCCAATATTTGTTAAGTAACTCTTAATTACGTCGATTTAAAGAATCCCAATTCCGAACTCTATTCTAGCACTGAAAACCGGGTTCCGAAATATTCCAGCTCATGTCAGTTAACGTCGTTTCGTGTGCGTCAGCCCCAAAAAAAAACACAAGTAATAAAACCGCAGGTAAGTTCAGATCTGCCTGCGTAACTGTACAGACCGGACCTTTCCGAATTCAGATCACCTTCTGGCTCTATTAAACAGTACTCATCACATAGACTACAATGGATAATTAAAACAAACTTCAATTTCAAACTTGCTATGCCGCCGAAAATGCAAGCTGGTTGGTACCGATACATTGTTGGGTGCAGACGAGTTGTGCACTCAAAACGGACACACATTCTGACTTATCCTATCATTCCTATCACTCGAGGTTTAGAAAGCCGATGTGCTTCTTCTGCTCCACTCATGAGCAATTTCTGGATGTCATGCTACCAGAGTCGAAAGGAGGTGTTTACTCCAGCTTCCCATTGTGGTGACAACATTCAGACGACGTAACGAGATTATCAGCAACGACTGATGGTGAGAAGGAAACGCATATAATGGGACGACCTTTAACGCGGTCTGAGATTAGATTACAACAAAAACTTCTACTACTACTACTAACTACTACTACAGGCTGCCTGCCTAGTGCCTACTACAGGGTAGTTCTTACTCCCTACCTATTAAAACCTACCAAACACCAAAGGCAGCTTTCTTTAATTACACAGCGGTACACTAAGGCAACCAAACATCAGGTGAATAACTTAAATTTTGCCGTAGATACACTTGCAGTCTATTTCAGTTTTAACTGAAACTGTTCAATAAAGATTTAGCATTCATAATTATCTATAGTCGTTTGCTATGAGTCTTTAAGCCTGTAGCTCCTTTGAAAAGTGGATCAAACTAATTCTCTCAACCATAAAAAAAGAAAGAAGGAACAAAAGAAGCCCAAATATACCACACCGCAAACTTTAGTTCATCTCAAGTGTTTGCTGCAACTGTATCCCAGGTTGAACTTCCAACTAAATTTCTGAGTACTGACTGAGACAAGCACAGCAACAGTTACACCTAGGAACATGTTTGGCTGTCTTTTGTTATAACTTCTGGCAAATATAAATAAACAAATATTCATTTAGTTAAAATAGAATAATACACGAATATATATACATAATACAGCAATAAAACGTATACATAAAACGAGCACAAAACACAACAGTAGGGACGCTAAGCATTACACTAAAACTACAAAATTTTTAGACAGATATTTTACAACACTGAACAGTAAGCGTCAAGATATAGTGTACAAAACACACAAGCACAAAAGACCTGCTGAAATTATGCCAAAAATGATGCACACAAGTTAAAACACAATGAAAAACCTCAAAATTCAGCTTACAGACGATATTATATATCACATCAAAACCAGAAAAAAACAACAAATATAATTCATACAATACCGGAACAGATCAGATGTTTTAAAAAATAAAATCAGAGGGGGCGGGAGGAGACCCAACATAAATTATCCCAAAACAATTTGATGTAACAAAAAGGGGCGACAAACTGCACAAATTCTCCATGCACTGTGCAGAACTGCATGAATTCACACGATCGGCGGTATTAGCACGAATCAAAGCAAACATCATGCTATTACGCCATTACAGCCAGTTAAAATTGAACAATAGCATGAATTTAGGAAGAAACTCTACAGGCAAACGGTAACAGCAATCAAACCGATGTCTGAGCCACGACTTGAGTACTGAAAAAAAGACGAAATTGCAAAAAATAGACCCTCATAGGATTTCTGTCAAATCTCGATCACAGCGAAATAGTTTTTCGTGTAGTGAGAATTTTAATTAGTTGTATGAAAGAAAACCAACAGAATCAAAAGCTTAAACAAACCCTAACATTATATATCAAAATCGCAATTATTTAGTTAACTCTAAACTCCGCCACAAATACAAAAGACAGGGGCATATCCGGGGGGCCTTGACCTTTTCAGAAATTTTAGTGAAATGTTCAGCTGGTTGCACCATTTTTTGAAAAAAAAACTAGATCCGTCTCCCTTTTCGGGTTGGACCCACCCCCCTTTTAAAATTCTAGACACCTCCCTGACAGAAGCTTCAAAAACAAATTGGCAAGCACAGAATAAATACACTAGACACACTGAAACGGTCAGAGCAAAAGAACAAAGTGAACGGGAAAAAACTCAGGAAAACAGGAACAATTTTACGACAGTACGTAAGTCCGGACAGAAATCAAAAGAATAAAACATACAAATTAGAGCAAATAGAATGGTTGGTCCTAACAGGAACAGAAACCAGGAAAAATAAATAGAGTACACGATGCGACTAGGAAAGTATAAACAAAAACGTCATATATCAATCAAGTGACGACAGTTAATTAATTACATTACAGGAAAAATCTGAAGTTAGTATCGCCTAGGAAGAGAGGGGGAGGCAATTTCCAAATCTGGTCTCGTTTACCGTCAAAAATTCGAACACCTGACCAATCGAGCTAAGCTTGGAATGATGTTTTCGACCACATTGAGTTCAAATCGCATACAATATGGCGTTCGTGACAAAAATATTATAACCAAGCATTTTACGTATTGTAGGGTATCCACGACGATATTTCAGCGGTACTTCAGTGAAAATTACGTTAAGAAAGCAACTGACATTGGCTTACATGGCGAACTATACGTAGGTACGTAACGTAATATACCAAAACCCTTTGACAACTGTAAATGTTGGCTGTGTAGAAATGTGGCTAAAAACAATACCCAACAGAACAGTAGAAACAGAATGCACATAAAGATTCCTAAGACCTAATTGCGCTAGCTAACTGAACTCAAAAAGTTGATATCTGTAAAAATCATCGTACGTTTAAAACTGAAGCCACGGGCTGGTAAACTTTCAATCTCACAAATTTAAGTTAAATTAAATGTCTAACGTACCAATGGCAAGCATCCCTAACCTGGTGCTCACCGCTCAGAGGCGTCGCTCACCTCCTCCAGAATCCGGATTTTTCCATTTTTCGATCCGGAAAATCCAATTTTTCCCCAAAAATTTTCCTCTTGCACATGCCTGATGACAAGTCTAGTCTCAACACAACTGGTATATAGCCTGGACACAATGTAAAGGCAACTGTAGATTATTACGGATCCCCCAAACCAACCGAAAATCACTGTTACTTTCAAAAACAGTCATTAATTTACTCGGACTTTCCTCCCGCAACACAGGCAGGGTTAGGTTCCGCTCAAATTCCAATACAAAAACACACACAGCACAAAACATCTGAATTAATATGAAGCTGTTAGGTCAAAATCCGGACAGAAAAAATCTAGCCAAATCAAAAACTGAGAGCCAAGTCAGTGGCATTTAGTCAGAAGAACCTAGAAATCACAGCCTTGTTCCGACTGGAGGGGCGGTCAAGGACAAGGAACCCTGTCCTCTCGTTGGGACGCCAAAAGCTTTTAGCAAATTCAAAATTCTGACCATTTTAAAAACATTCACGTATGACCCCGGATCCCTCACCCTTCCCCCATATGTACTAAAATTGAATTGCTATTAAAGAAAAATTAAAATTGCGATGTACTAAAACGACTACTCTAAAAACTTTGCACTACCGACGTAAAAACGGGGTGTAAAAACAATAATGAGCTGGAGCTGAATTAATGTGCAAAAGCGAAAATTCATAAAAATTGCCGCAATATAGGAAAAACTTTACACATTACCCCTACCCCTTACACAAACCAAACAAAAATACAGTGCCATGCATGTACATCAGAATACAAAAGATGATCACAAAAAGTCTATAAATAGCTGGAATTGCAAAAAAAAGTGAACTGAAGGCATCTCGAGCTATGTTTTGACCAGATTACCGTTTGTGCTGCCAGCATAACCCGCCCCGCCACCACTGCTGATACTGTAAAAATCCCTACCAGGGGCAGTCGACCCGGTCGGTGTACTGGCTCCACTCCCTCCACAACAGGAGGAGGAGGACCCGGCACCGGCCGGTTGACCCCAACGGGTAAGGCTGCTCAGAATACCGCCAGACTGGCCGGCGCCACGCTGCTGACTGGCAGAGCTGGGTCGATAGTATCTACAAAATTGACGGATAGAAAGAGACTCGACAGACAGAGACACAATGAAAAATGGTGTGACAAAAATCATCATTTCAAAATATTCCAAAGGGAGATTTCACCAGAAAAAGTCTAGTTAGGGGTGCATTCTGAGTCAGGCAGGGACCACGGATACTGAACTGTAAAAAACACTGCCTTAATTTTGTCCAGCTTATAATTATTCCGGGCTATTTCATTCGACAGAAGGAATAGTGGAAACAGACTTTACCCTTCGCTCAGCTAAACGCAAATTTATCCAAAATGTGTTTCACTTTCAGCACGGAGATACAAAGGTTTATTAGGCAGATTTACTGTCCTTAAATTATGCTATCGAGCAGACAGAGCTCCTATTGTCCTATTCCTATTCCGGGCTTCCTTCTGTGGTCTGCCGTGCAACGACGTGTACTGGGCCTGGAGGGGGAGGCTCCTGGGCTTATTCTAGGGGATTTTTCTTGGGGGAGGGCTCTTTGAGGGGGCCCTCGGGGGTCGAGTCATTCTTGGGGGGACGAAAATTTTTAAAACTTTTTCTAAAAACATGCTAAAAATTGCGCTATTTTTTGTATAATCGCCAAGAATAAGCGTATTTAGTGCTTAAATAGGCAAAATCGACTAAAAATCTCCGGCGAAGCCGGAAAATTATTGAAAATTTGGCCTTCTGAGCGAGTTTTTCAGGGCAAAAGTTGGTACCAAGAGGGGCACCCACTTTTTGGGGGGGGAAGGGTGTTTATGGGGGGGGGCCCACCCCCTCCCCCACTAGAATAAGCCTAGGGCTCCCCATATGGATACGCTCCTATTGCCGCCAAGGAAGAAGAAGATTAGCATTCCCTCCTCACGTTTCAAAAAAAATCCAAAAATTGCATTACATATACCTTCGTTCATTTTCCTTCATTTCCACCGTCAGTTGCTCTGCCACCTCACAGAACAGACGTTCCACATTGGTGGCATTGAGTGCCGACGTTTCCAGGAAATAGTCAAATCCGTTGGCGCTCCCAAAATCTTCGCCGATCATCTGGGGAATGTCACGCTCCTCCTGTTTGTCACATTTATTGCCTAAAACAAAGAGCAAGAAGCAAAGCTGTTTAATGGGTTTATTTTATAAAATAATATAAAATAATCTGAGGACAGCAAGACACGGTAGAGTAGTGTCCCAGAAGCACAGCAACAGCATAATACACAATGTCTACTAGCGAATTTACTAGGGGAAAAATGCTCCGATGGAGCATGGAAAATGAATAAGGGTGCTGGTGGAGGTTGGAAAATCAGGAAGGCACTATGATTCTTAAAAATGATTATATAATATGGGAGCTGCTAGGTTATAAAGACAGGAGGATTTGGTTGTAGGCAAGGTAGGTTGGCACAGCTTCGTCGAACAACCTGTATTCGCGTCTTCTAATCAACAGTTGGATTGTTTACACAACGCAGGGTATTTTGCAGGAGGGGGAACCCCCCCGGAAAATACCTTCCCCTCCGAACTCGCCCCCGCATCCCCGGCATTTTTTGGAGGCCCAAATTTTCGTCAAAACTAGGCAAATTTGGAGATAAACAATATCGTATAAATGTCTACTATATTAGCCTACATCCATCCAGGCATTTTTGAGAACGTTTTGCGTCTCTACGTGCAAAATATCCTGCCCCCCTTTGGGAAGCACCCACCCCTCGGAAAACAATTTCTAAAAACAGCTCGATACCTGAAATATCCTAAAAATATATGCGCATAAAATAATAAATATCTAGGTATGGTACAGCCATACGTACCAACAAGAATTTTAAGGACTTTATTGTTGGCATAGTGCTCAATTTCCTGAAGCCATTCGTGCAGACTGTCAAAGGTGGGCTGGGAGGAGATGTCATAGACTAGGACAATGGCATGGGCGCTCCGGTAGTAGCTCTGGGTGATGGAGCGAAATCGTTCCTGACCAGCCGTGTCCCAGATTTGCAACTAAAAAACACGAAAAATATCCGATAGAGCACGAAAGGATAAACCAGAAAAACAAAATAAACTAGAAAAACAGACAGAAACCAGTCTCTACATCCGAGAGCAATGCAGGATGGGCTAAAATCCACTCCCGATACTGATGACAAACACTTAGCTGCACCTGGAGAAGCGCCTTGCCGTGGTGGTGCGGCAGAAACCCTCCCTGGGATTCCCTGGTTGGTTCCCCCGGGAAGAGGGCAACAAAAGGCTCTCGCTACCTGGCCCCTTGTGGTCCTACTCCTACTCCTATTCCGGAGGCCCCTCCTTTGGACCCACCTTGGTGCCTTTCAGCCGGGTTTTTGGCAGGAGACCCCGGTAAGCCGGTATACTGGGGTCTCCTGCTGCTGCGCGCCGGCGATGTAGAACGAAACCCTGGCCCTATCTGGCCGTGTCCCATCTGTAACCGAAATGCCCCCAAGAACTGTGTACGATGCACCGCCTGTGGCGGCTGGGTGCATCTGAGGCCGTGTTCCGGCCTATCCTCATTCCGTGGCTACGACCAATATTCCTGGAAGTGTGCGCATTGTCTCCCGCCCCCTCCGCCCCCTGCAGCCCCTCCCTCTCCAGCTGCCCCTCCCATTCCCCTGCTGGCTGCTACTGCCCCACAGGCCGCTGCAGCTGCTGGTACAGCTGCGACGCGTATCCCTCCCACAGTCAGACCTCGACCAGCCCCGGACCCGCTGGCCAGAAAACAGCTGAAAATCTGGCAGTGGAACGCTGGGGGTCTGAGGGCGAAGAAGGAATGGATCGAGAAAACCTTGGCGGACCAGAACATCGATATTGCACTGCTGCAAGAAACCCACTTGCAGGGAGACGCGACGCCATCATTCAAAGGATACAACGCAGAATGGCAGCACAGGCGACAGGCTCGAGGCGGAGGCGGAGTGAAGGGCGGTGGAGTCGGTATCCTAATCAGGGATACTATCACCTATTCGCGGACCTCGAGAACTTTGACTGCTGCGGCTGACCAGTCGACGGATGCAGTGGAGGTCAGAATTTACCTGAAGGGAGCTGAATACACCTTGACCAGTGTGTACGTGCCTCCTATTCAGCGCCAGACAGAAGAACAGCGGACCCAAAATTTCGATCCAGCTGCCCTCCCCTCAGACCGGAACAGCATTATCGGGGGAGATCTGAACGCCCACTCCCCTACGTGGGAGAACAGAAACCAACCCGATGACCTCGGGGATCTGGTTGACGAATGGCTGGCTACTGAAGACATGGTGGTACTCAACAACGGCTGCCCCACCCGTCTGGGTGCCAACCCGCGGGAAGGCCCCACAGCACCTGACCTCACCATCTGCAAATCGGCCCTCGGCCTGTCCACGACATGGGAGGTACAGCAGACAACACTGTCGGACCACCAACCAATCCTCACCACTCTCACCCTCGTGTCTGTGCCCTCACCCTCACCATCTGTGCCTGGTAGCCCCGGCGCTCGGGGCCCACCGAAGTGGGCCTTTAGGAAGGCCAACTGGAACAATTTCAGGAATCTGCTCCAGCAAAGCATGGATCACGCCCCTGACCCTGCTACCGTTGGCACCCTCAAAGCATCCAAGTATTTGACTGATGCTATCATCTCGGCTGCCAGGAGAAGCATTCCAAGGGGAAATGTGGTGAAACGGGCCCCCTGGTGGTGCCAGGAAGCGGAGGACGCCATACAGAAATGCCGTGCCCTTCGAGAAAGAGCTAGTGTCGACGAAGCTGGAAGGCAACAATGGATTGCCGCTAAACGAGAAGCTGTTGCCCTCATCAGAACTTTGAAGACAGACAGCTGGAGAAGCTTCGCATCCACCCTCAACGCCCGAACAGACCCAAGATCAGTTTGGGCAGTTATCCACTCGATCGACGGCAAAATTGCTAAATCAAATCCAAATCAGGTGATCCATTCCAATGGCAAACAACTCTCCACCGACAGGGAAAAGGCAAGGGCCTTCATACGACAGTACTCGTCCGTCAGCTACGTCAAGCCGTCAGCAGAAAGAAAGAAAATCCGCATTCAAATCAGACAGCGCCTACACCGTTTGGATGAAACTCAGTCACAGCACCCAGCCAGCTCACCCTTTACCATGATGGAGCTGGAACTTGCTATCAGCCGGTTGAAGAACGGAAAATGCCCTGGAAGGGACGGTATAAGTAACGAAATGCTGAAGAACCTTCCCTTCTCTGCCAGGGAGTTCCTGCTGAAAGTGTTCAACGAATCCTGGAAATCCGGGGTCACCCCACAAAGCTGGAGAGAAGCGGACATTATCCCAATCCCTAAAAAGGGGAAACCGCTGGATCAAACGGCCTCCTACCGTCCAATCAGCCTCACCAGCTGTGTCTGCAAACTGATGGAAACGCTGGTGAAGGCAAGGCTGCAGCACCTCCTTGAATCCACTGGAGGTCTCTGTCAGGAGCAAGCGGGATTCAGAGCCCTACGAAGTACCGAAGACCAAATTGCCAGAATCATACAAGAAACGGCTGACGGCTTCCAGAAACGCCCGCCGGCAAAGAGGACCGTACTGGCCATGATTGACTTCGCCAGGGCCTTTGATACCGCTATCCAGGACCGAATCATCTGGAAACTGATTGAGAAGCAGGTTCCCCTCCATGTGGTCAGATGGATCAGGAGCTTTCTGTCCCATCGCAAGGGTAGAGTTCGGCTGAACAACATCACCAGTGACCCGAAGCTATTCTACCAGGGAGTTCCCCAAGGATCTGTGCTGTCGCCACTCCTGTTCCTGGTCTACGTAGACGATATCCTGAAGGAAATTCCAGAGGGCGTCAGTGCTAGCATCTACGCTGACGACGTGGCTATCTGGACCTCGGATCCGAACATCAAAAAGGCAGAAGCGCTTCTCCAGAAGGCACTGGACGTCATCTCGAAATGGGCCATGAAGAATGAAGCCCATATAAATGCCGACAAATGCCAGTGCTGCATCTTCTCTACTCACAACAAAGAAGCCAGCCACGCCCCAGCCCTTCAGATCTGCGAAAAACGAATACCGCACGATAAAAACCCCGTCTTTCTTGGGGTTAAATTTGACTGGAACCTATCCTTCACTCCTCACATCACTGACCTCAGGCAACGGATGCGACAACGAACTGCTGCCCTGAGAGCCGTGGCCGGCCGATCCTGGGGCTGAGACCCCCCAGGAGTCCAGGACCCCCCCCCCAACCCTCCCTCAAAAAAATTTTTCAATTTTTATGCCAAAATCGCATTTTCAGCCGTTTCTAATGCCAATGAACATTCAACTATGAAGTGATTTTGACATTAGACATGGTTTTTAAACTCGAAAACTTGATTACCAACATGTTTCCAAGTCCAAAATAAGGTCAATAATGAGTCAGAAAGTCCATAATACAGTTAAAAAGGTGTATATATTTCTGGGAATAATAAACACTTTAAGCCAAAAATTTGGACTTTTTCGAAAATTTTTGCAAAATTTACCCTAAAAATACCCAATTTTTGGCCATTTTTCGCGCCTTCGGCGCGACTACCCCCCCCCCCCCGACGACCCCCCCAAGTTCTGGGGAGGGGGTTGAAAAAATGGCTGGGGGGGCTACGCCCCCCAACCCCCCCCCCCGCCTTACACCTATGCCCCAGACCCAAAGAACACCAACCGAAGAATTGGAAAAGTAAAAAATCGGAAAAATTCCTGGAAAAAACTGAGAAAACAATTTATTCTGAGTTTATTCTGATTTTTTTCCGAAATTATTCCGGTTTTTTCCAAATCAGAAAATATCGGAAAAAAATCGGGAAAAAATCAGAATAATTTATTCGGATTTTTTTCCGATTTTTTCAGGTATCCGGAAAAAATCGGGAAAATATCGGGAAAAAATTTGTAGTTGACACTATTATTCCGGTTTTTTTCCGATTTTTTCCAGGAAAAGTTTTCGTGTGGGGCCGGGGGCCCCCAAAAATTTGGGGGGGGGGGGGGTTGTAAAAATGGCTGGGGGGGTTTAACCCCCCCAACCCCCCCTCCCCCAATTACACCTATGTTTTCAGCCATTGCTAATGCCGATAAACTTTAAATCATTACGTAATTTTAACATTAGACAGTGTTTTTAAACTCGAAAATTTGATTGCCAACATGTTTCTGAGTCCAAAATAATGTCAATATTGCGTTTAGAAGTCCATAAAACCGTTATAAACGTGTATTTCTCGCTATAATACACACGGTAAGCCAAAAATTTGGACTTGTTTGAAAAATGTTGCAAAATTTAATTGTATTTATTTTAATTTAATAATATTTAATTTAATGCAAAATACCTAATTTTTGGGCCAATTTTCGCGCCGTCGGCGCGACTACCCCCCCCCCTTAAATGGGGTCCAACCAAAAGAAAAAATGCCAAATTTTTGCAAAATTTTTTGAAATTTTTCAAAAAAGTTTTGAAACAAATGGCTGCAAATAGTTAAAAACGCTAAGAAAAAGGTTGTAAAACGCAATACGAGAAGTTTTTGAGTAGATTCATGACGAAAACAGTATATAGATGCTAAAAGATAAAAAGGGCCATTTTTAGCTGAAAAAATTTGGTACAGGTTGGGTACAGTTTTTTCAAAAATTTCCGATCATTTAGACCATCCCCAAGCCAGATTTGGTCTTCTTACCCCCCCCCCCAACCCAAACAGATGGTACACCTATGGTACACCTTATGCTTATCCCCAGGCGCGAAGCCAGGGGGGGGAAATGGGGGAATTCCCCCGAAATTGTGTTGCCCCCCCGGAATTTTTTCCTGTTGTCATGTGTAAAACGAGTATTTTTCAAAGAATGCGCCTTCGGCATCGGCGCTAAATAAATGTAGTATATATACCATTATAATACGTGTTTCGCACTAAAAATGAGTACCAATCACTAGCGTAGCCAGAAAAAAGGGGGAAGTTTCCGAAAAGTGGGGGGGCGAGCCAAAAATGTTCCGAAATTTTTCGCGACAACTGAACAGTTGGTGGAAAAGTAACGCAAAAAATCTAGTGCATCTTGACATGATTTTAGGTCCATAAATTAGCTGCCACAGTGCGAAAACTTTTCAAAAATATTCACGCTGCTGCTACTAACTAAAATTATTTGACACTTTTGTCTCCGATTTCCGGGGGGGGGGGCAAAAGTGGGGGGGGGGGGGCCCCCCCCCCCCCTGGCTACGCGCCTGGGACCCCCTACCCCCCCCCTAAAAAAATGCCAGCTTTGACCACCTGCATCATTTGGGTGCACGAAGAAGCACTGCGCCTTAAATATTAACTTAAATATTAAACTTTAACCTAAAAATACCCAATTGTTGGCCAATTTTCGGCCCTTTGGCGCGACTCCCCCCCCCCAGTTGGGGGGGGGACGGGGGGACGAGCCGGGGCTCCCAAAAATTTCTGGGGGGGGGGTTGGATAAATGGCTGGGGGAGGGTTACCCCCAAACCCTCCCCAATTACACCTATGCATATGTACCTTGAAAATTTTGCCTCAAAATTAGTACAAATTCGAAATGTTTTGGAAAAATTCGAATTTTTTGCAAAAAATCCAAGTTTTTCGACTAAAGAGCAAAAATGAAGAAATATTATATACGTTTTTTCAGCGAATTCACGAATTTTTTCTAAATTTTTGACCGAAAAAATCCCCCCCCAAATTCGATTTTTCCGGACCCCGCCCCACCTCAAACCGACTGACCCCACCCACCCTAATTTCGGCTACCCCCCCCCCCCCCCAACTTTTTCTCAAGGTACACCTTTCCCCCCATTGGGGTAAGTTTAAAATTCTTGGGGGGGGCAAAGGGAATCGAAAATGGGGAAGTACTGCGAAGGGTAGTAGGGGGTAGCCGCGCAAAAAATGGCCAAACTTTTGGAATTTTTGATTCGGGTATGTTATTTCCCACTTGCAGGGGTTATTTTTTGTCTGAAGCAACTTTGGTTTTTCTTCTTTGCAAAGAAAACGATTTTTCTTTTCTTCTTCAACGTTTGACGCAGGAAACGAAACCCCCACTAAGAGATGGGAGCGATTTTTTCACCTTGGTCCCCGTCCCCCCTTCTGGTTCGAAAAAAAACTCCGATTTGACTGAGAAATTGGCCCTAGGGTAAATCGAGGTCGCTGATTTCAAAAATCGAATCGAGAGATCGATCGATCAGTAGAATCGATCGATCAAAACCGATCAAAAATTGTCACCAATTTTCGCGAAAAGTTGCCCTTGGGGTTAATTCGGGGGTGCTGATTCCGAATCTGCTGTCGAAATTTCGATCCGAGCTGCCAAAGTCGAGTTATTGACGAATTTTTGAAAAATCGATGAAAATAGATTTTTGAGGTCGAACGATCAATTTTTATGAAATTCCGACTGCAGATTCAGCACCCCAGAATTGCCCTAGGGGCGACTTTTCGCGAAAATTGGTTACAACATCCTACTGAGGCAGAAAAAGCGTGCCCATGCATCCTCTGTTGCCGAAAAAATCAACGGTTGCAAGGGACGAAAATGGTGGAATTCAGTCAATGATGTCCTTGTGCGTAATCCTAAATCTAACATGGGACCTTTGGAAATCAACAACAGTGTGCTTGTGAGCCCAGCCGCCAAAGCCGAAGCCCTGAACTCCAGTTTTGCCAAAAAGCCAGGTGCCCTGATCCAGACAGGCCTGTTCCTCAGCTGGCCCGAGAACCCAACCACACCATCAACACCTTCCGGTTCCAACCCCGGCGGGTAGCCAAGATTCTCCGTGGCTTAGATACTTCGAAATCGCCTGGCTTGGATGGCATTCCAGGCGTCGTGTTGAAACTGTGCTGGCGTGAACTGTCGAAACCCCTATCAGACCTGTTCAACCTGTCTATGGAAACCGGTACTGTCCCCACTGCTTGGAAGTCGGCCAAAATAATACCTGTGTACAAAAAGGGCAGCCGGACTTGCCCTGACAACCATCGCCCAATTGCCCTGCTGCCAGTTGTATCTAAGATCATGGAAAGCTACATCGCTTTCGAACTGAACAAATTCCTGGAAGCACACTCTCTACTTTCTGAAGACCAATATGGCTTCCGGAAGCACCGTTCCACTCTTCACCCACTTCTCCTGATCTCACAGTTGCTCACAAATGCGCTAGACACTGGCAACGAGGGCCGTATTGTGGCCCTGGACATTAAAGCAGCCTTCGACACGGTCTGGCATAAAGGTCTCCTCTGGAAGCTGGCTCGGTGTGGAATCCAAGGCCCCTTACTGACCTGGCTACGCAGCTACCTGACCGACCGCCTCCAGGCTGTATGGGTCGATGGAGACTCTTCCTCCTATCAGCCTGTGCTAGCTGGGGTCCCTCAGGGTTCCATCCTGGGTCCACTACTATTTCTCATCTACATCAATGACCTAGCCGACGACCTAATCAATCCTGTCATCATGTTTGCGGATGATATCACCATCTACGTCCCATTCGCCAAATCCGCCAGTCTTGTCGCCACCGATCTGCTGAATGCTGATCTACGCCACATTTCGAACTGGGGAAGGACCTGGCAAATCAACTTTAGTCCATCCAAATGTAAAGATATGCATGTGCGCAGGTCCAAGCGCTCTGCAAAACTGCCACCCCTCAGGCTGGGTGATGAATTGCTGGAGCAAGTCGATGCTATAAACCTGCTTGGCGCCACGATCACGTCAGACCTGAAATGGACCGAACATATTCTGAATAAGGCGGCAACGGGGGCCAAACTTATGGGCATGCTGAGACGTTCTGTTGGCTGGCTGTTCGAGCCGGCAAGAGCTCACGTATATAAATCTGCTATCCGTCCCGCAGTCGAATACGTCGGTTGCCTGTGGACTAATGCTCCCAGATACGCGCTGGATGCCGTCGACTGCCTAGATCGTAAGGCATCCCGTTTAGCTCCTTAGTCCGCCTTAGACTCTATGTCCCATCGGAGAAGGGTTGCGGGCCTCTCAGTCTATCATCAAATAGTTACCGGTGCTGCACCTATCAGATGCGCGGCTCTACTGCTACCCCCACGGCCGGCACCTCAGAACTGGCCACGAGCAAGCCAGAGTGGTGCCCAAGTCCAATACAAACCACCATCTCAACAGCTTCATCCCATTCGTTACCCGCCTTTGGAACAGCTTGCCTGGGGACATTGCTCTGGAGATGGATCCCACCACCTTCCGACGCAGAATTCACCGCCACCTACTCAACAACAACTGATCAGCCATGGCTGTCTTCATCTTAAAGTAATTATCTTTATCATCATTCCAGTATCTTAAAGTAAGGCGAAAAAAATTCCCCTCTGAATATATATATATATACACTAGCGTAGCCAAAAAAAATTTCGGAGGGCAAGTCGATTTTGATCGATCGATTTCTAGCAATCTGATCGATAGTAGCGCCGCAGGCGAAAATTTTTCGAAATATTTTTTCCTTTTTTGCTCCCCCATCTCTATATATATATGTATATATATATATATATAATATATACGTATGTAAGTGCAAAAATTGTTTGATCTAACGATTCGATAAATTTTTATTCGATAAAGATAAACTTTTATCTTTCTACAGACATCTACACATTTATGTATGCTTGTAGGTTTAAGCGTTGTTTGGCTCTTCCGGGGAATGGCTGGAAACTTTTGGCAAAGCTCTCACTAGTAGGCGCTTTCACTTAATATCATTTGTACATAATGTATATACGTATAGCCATGGGGGAAAACCCCACGTTTTCGGATTTTGGCTGGAACTTTTTTATTATATGGGCTAGATGAGAACTTCATATACCATCGTATATACTTGGCGTACTTTCTTTTAAGCCCATTTGTACTTCTCTAGGTTGTACCGTTAGGCCGGTATAATGCAAAAAGTAGCGGGGGGAACCCAATGGGGGGAAATCCAAATGGAGGAAATAAACCCACCCCTTACATGTCTCAAAAATCGTCGCAGCGCTATTCTGACACTTCCGGTGTAAAGTTCAACTCTTTGTTTAGCTAGTATAAATCAAAAAGCCCGATCTAGGTACCTTTTTGAGATTTCATGTGCCATTGAAAATGCAGCATCAAACGGACAGATTTCATAAAGTTTTAACACATTAACATGATTTGAACATGATTAAAATTTGAAAAATGCTAAAAACGATGTAATTTGATAAAACGTTTAGTCTATCGTGTAGATAATGGTATTTTACGTTCAGTTGGCTGTTAAAATCAACAATAGGACCTGTTCTGTGTCCTCCAGTACCGAACTGGCACTTTCAGGGTTTTTGGCCCCTAGCTGGCCCTAGCCAGGGAAGCAAAATTATCCAAATCTGGCACCATAGGATGATGAAGCGTCCTCGATAGTACCGTGCTATAGTGTCAAGTTGTTTCCCTGTTTAGTTGTTAAAAAATTTTTCTGGTTTTTGGTGGGTTTCCCCCCAAAGTGGGTTTTCCCCCGCCACATTTGGCAATGTGCCAGACTAACGGTGCATCGGATCGATCTAATTTTTGCTGTAGAGGAAGACCTGCCAGCATTGCAGATATTTGCAAAACTTTTCTAGCCCGACCCAGTCAAAGGTTACATCGGTCCAAAATTTTGGCATGGTTGGACCAAAAAGTATATATGTAGGAATGTAGGTGTCATTGAGGCGGGTGGGTTTCCCCCCCAAAAAAGGGGGTGGGTTTTCCCCCATGGCTATACGTATCTAGCGTAAATAAATACTATTCGTTGTATATATACCGGAATTTTTGTAGTTATCAAAGTCGAGTTGTGCATTTGTGCATATATATTGTACGTATGTGCTTTTAATATTTTTCAGTCAAGAATGGATTTTGGATAGACAAGATATTTTGTTGGCTCGTGCTCAAGATCTTAAAATTTTCTCCGAAGACGAATATCAGAAACTAATGATTCTTTTTTCAAGCGGTTAGTAAGTATTTGTTTTTGGTTGCACCATTCTATTCTAACTTAAAATTCGTAAATATATAAACGTCCACTTGTTGTGGTATATATACATATATTAGGGATGCACCGGGGCCTGGCACGGGCCCAGGCCCCGGTAGTCAGGCACCGGCCCCGGCTCCGGTGGTCAGCCCCCGGTCCCGACGGTCCACTAAATTCCGTTTCTCCAGCACTCTATTGTAGCGCAATCAGTTGCAAACTGCTATCAATGAAGAAAAGGTTATACGGCACGATTTCCAATGCTCTACTGCACTTACCTGCAAAATTTCAGACGACTGCAAACTTATCTGCAGCTAGTTATGGGTTGTGCTGTACTTTAGCAGCACTCTACGGCAGCGCATCCAGATGCTAACCATTGGTATAACCACTAGCGTAGCCAGAAAAAATTTTCGGGGGGGGAATGCCAAAATTTGGTGGGGGGTCTGGGGGGCGGAGTCCCCCAGATGTTGAAAAATTTTTCAAATTTGTAACGTCTGAGGAATTTTTTCAAAGCATTCTTTGACCTAACGAAGCGAAATGAGACTCAATACGTTTTCATGCACGGAAATGATGCATAAACTGGGCGAACCACATCCAATAGGGTATTTAGCACTCATTTTTAGCGTTCCAAACCCATTATGATCGTAAATTTAAGTAAATACGCGCCGAAGGCACGAAACTTTTTTGAAAAATGGGCATTTTACACATGGCAGGAAAAATTCCTGGGGGGCAACACAATTTCGGGGGGAATTCCCCATCCCCCCCTGGCTACGCGCCTGGGTGTAACGGGGATTTGGGCTGGGAGGCCCTCCCCCGAAAATTTGGAAGCGGGCCCCCTTTTTAATCCTCCCCCAAACCCCCCAAACCTCTCCCAAAAATGTTTTCTATTTTAAGCCAAAAATAGCCTTTTCAGCCACTGCTAATGCCAAAAACATTAAACCATGAAGTCATTTTAACATTAGGCAGGGGTTTTAAACTCGAAAGCTTGATTGCCAACATATATACATATTTCTAACTCCAAAATAAGGTCAATATTGAGTCAGAAAGTATATACATAAAACTGTCAAAAACGTGTAAACACTTTCTGCCAAAGATTTGGACATTTTTGAAAACTTTTGCAAAATTTACCCTAAACACACCAAAGTTTTGGCCAATTATTCGCGACTTCGGCAGCTGTAGCTGTAGCCCAGCTGTAGCGCTTCTACCAGGGCTGGCGGATCAGGAAGAAACCAAGGACAAGCCCGAACGGGAGGCGTCAGGCACCCTCGTACCCACGAAACCAGGACCTAGAAGAGAGAAGGGAAGAGGGAGGTTCAGCTTTTCACTCACCATTGAAAGTAAAGAATTGGTCCCGCCGGGGATCGAACCACGGCCCTTCTGCTCTAGAGTCAGACATGCTAAACCACTACACCACGGGACCATCAGCTGAACTCCCATTGCAGGCTTATCAATCTTTCCTGTGCCTGCTTCCCTTACATCTCCCCCGGGTTTCTTTAAGACGCGTCCCGCGGCTTACTCAACTCGGAATCGAACCGAGAGCGCATCCAGCGCAGGGCATTCTGAGCCCAAGGGATCCGTGCTCCCCCGACACACGTTCCAGACCCCTTTAGATCCAACCAACCAGAAACAACTACTGGGGGACCGGAGATAGGAGTCCAATCCGGGTCCTGAGGCAGCCTCGACACATGTAGCGCTTCTACCAGGGCTGGCGGATCAGGAAGAAACCAAGGACAAGCCCGAACGGGAGGCGTCAGGCACCCTCGTACCCACGAAACCAGGACCTAGAAGAGAGAAGGGAAGAGGGAGGTTCAGCTTTTCACTCACCATTGAAAGTAAAGAATTGGTCCCGCCGGGGATCGAACCACGGCCCTTCTGCTCTAGAGTCAGACATGCTAAACCACTACACCACGGGACCATCAGCTGAACTCCCATTGCAGGCTTATCAATCTTTCCTGTGCCTGCTTCCCTTACACAGCCACCCCCCCCCTCCCCCAGTTGGGGGGGGGGCGGGGTGGGTGGGGGCCCCCAAAAATTATTTGGGGGTGGTTTATAAAATCGGCTGCGGGGGATTACCCCCCAAAACCTCCTCCCCCCCCAATTGCACCTATGATGCTGAACTATGTATGTCAAAGTATCTATGTGAACTTGCTATATGTCCTAAGCTAATTGCACCTCCAATGTAATGAGTTGAATTGTTTGTAGTTAGTCTTTTTTTATGGTTGTTGCGTAATAGTATAGCACGATAGCAACAGCACTATGACTATGCTTATCGTGTTCAGCGAATCCGATGACCCTTGTGGCCCACTAACTTGTCCAAACCTGCATACTTGGCCTATTTTTGTTTATTTTCTGTGGAGTTGGGTCTCTGAAAACGGCTATTTGGTCGGACCAGCTTTGAGCCGGCCGCCTGAACAATCCCCGACAAATATAAAAAATCACCCTACATACTTTTCCGCAGATCCGTATGCAACAAACCGCGCCTCTCTAGCTTCCTCCCTGAATTATGGAGCTTAGATTGGCCATTTTAACGCCAAGTTCACCTTTGTCCGGCCGTTTCGATGGCTGGCTGGGTTAGAGTTAGAGTTAGAGTCTTGTACTATAATATCATATTATTTTTGTCACCTCATTGGTCTGTCTATATCATCATAATATGTGATTGGTTTTGTTTGCAGTAATCCAGTCGTTGGGGGAGCAGCTGAAGGTTCGACAGCAGGTGATAGCCACGGCCACCGTTCACTTCAAACGCTTCTATGCAAAGTACGTGTCCATTAATATACGTTTATGTTAGAAAAGCTCTCTCGTCTCAGTGAATGTGCTAATCCTGTTCGATTGCGTGCATATATACTTATCTGGGCTTTTTGTAGGGCGAAAAAAGTGGGGGGGGGGAAGTCCCCATTCCCCACTAGGTGAGGGGATGACCCTAAATAGGTCTAAACTCGCCAGAAATTTTGTAGAATTAGCGTGTTTTCTACATACATTTCTGGGCTTATTCTTGGGAATTTTTCTTTGGGGGACCTAGGGGGGCGAGTCATTTTTCGAGGGGGGAATTTTTCAAAATGTTTCAAAAAAACATGCTAAAAATAGCGCTATTTTTACAGTAATCGCCAAAAAAGTTTATTTGAAGTGCAAAAGTAAGTGGCGACGCCGGAGAATTTTTGAAAATTCGGTCTTCTAAAAGAGTTTTTTCAGGGCAAAAGTTGATACCCAAAGGGGCACCCACTTTTGGGGGGGGGGAAGGTCGTCTATGGTGAGGGGCCCATCCCGCTCCAGTAGAATAAGCCCAGCATATACTACTACAACAACTAAGTTAAAACTGCTCAGCAAATCAGTTTGAGCTGTCGTTTTCCTAGGCAAAACTTTTGGGGGGGGGGGGAGAGTCTGGGGGCTGTCCCCGGCACAGATTTCTGGGGGAGGGAAGACCATTTTTTCAAAAATGTTTAAAAAATAGCTATTTTTGCTGCTGAGCTAAAATATCTATTTTTAACTTCAATTTAAGCTTAAAATAGCTAAAAATGTGTAAAAATCCGGCGAAGCCGGAAAAAGTTTTCAAAATCGACCCTCATAACCCTATTTTTCCGGGCACTTAAAAGTTCTGGGGGGGAAGGCCCGAATCCTGGGGGGGCGACCAGGGGCGTATCCAGGATTTTGCAAAGGGGGGGGTTTGACTTGACCAAATTTTTTTGTTGTCACGACACGAACTTAGCGGGCGGCGACAAGGGGGTACCCGCAGGGTTGTTAGTTTCACGATTTGCGCCAGGAAACATTTTATTTGACCACGGAAATGGCGACTCAAAAGAAACACATATAAACCAGTCGGGGGGTCTGGGGGGGCGGAGCCCCCCAGAAGTCGGAGAACATTTTCTAATTTAGACCCCCCCTAGGAATTAATCTAGATCACTTCAGCTATTAATTTTTGTAATAATATAGAATCCGAAGAGGTAAGCGGGGGGGTCTGGGGGGCGGCAGCCCCCCAGAAGAAGCCAGACCCCAAACTACGGTAAATTATCTCAGGAAATTTAATTTAGAGCACTCGTGAAATTCCAACTACCGAATTTTTGAGTCCTTATTTTTGTTTCTTAAACGCAAAAAACGTTTGCGTCATGATGCAAAAAACTGCCAACCCGAAGACGAACATAAAAGTAGTAAACATAGTATCATGGGTGAGCTGGGAAAGCCCCAATAATATGAGCTATATATATAATGTTATTTTGGGGATCCGACCCATGGCTGGCCAGATCTGGTTCAACTGGTTCTCAGTTTGGCGGGTATATATATATATGCGTTTTATAGATATATAATGAAACGAACATTCCCAAAAACTAAAAGGAGGACAAGTAGGAAAAATGCTCTTTGCAGTCGCATGAAAAAGTTATGAGCCATGATGGCCAACATTTAAATATGTCAAGGACAAGATTTAATTAATTTTAATAATAACTTTAATTTTCTTTTAATGCTGTTCATTTTTTTGTGCACACAGAATTTCCGTTCTCTAATTTCGCAGTAAGCCGTGTAAGCTGTAGGAGGCTCAAGTATGCAGATAAGAAAAGAAAATTAGGAGCAGCATAAACCTTGTCCACGAAATGTGGCGTTGAACGAGCGTCAATATGAGCCCAAGAGAAACGTACATAGCTGCTCATATTAGCCGTTTACATCTTGTCCTGTACTTATTTAGATGCTGTCTCATATTAAACATTTTAAATCTTGTCCTTGGCATATTTAAATGTTGGCCATCATAGCTCATATTAACTTTTTCATGCGACTGCAAGGAGCATTTTTCCTACTTGTATATATATATACACCAGGGTTTTTTTTTCAAAATCGGACCTGTGTAAATCTTGTGTAAATTTAAATTTCACTGTGTATTTTTGTTTGAAGCTGTGTAAAATTTAAAAGTGTCGTTTTTCAACTGTAATATAAAATAAAATACATTTAGACGTTATTTTCTTGCTACAATGTTATTTTCGGATCATTCAAGCCAAAGTTATGCCAACTGCACTTGTGTAACATTTCGAAAGAAGCCACGCGGGGGGTCTGGGGGACGGAGCCCCCCAGAAGTTGAGAAAATTTTGTAAATTGCAATAGAATTCATAATGGAAGTGTTTAAAAAGATTAATTCATTAAATGTCAAAAATAAGATTGGACAAATTCAAATTTCTGAAAAACACTTCGCCTACTGAAACGAATTCTTTATATATTTTTCCAACTTTTTGGAATAATTTTTTCACAAACTTGCTGGTCACGTACTAAGGTTCGATGCTTTAACTGCTACTGGGGACGGCTCCATATATATAGTATATACAGACAAACCAATTATACATGGAGGGGGGTCTGGGGGGCGGAGCCCCTCAGAAGTTGAGAAATTTTTTAAATTAACGGCAGAAACGGCATTGAAAAGTTGTATTCCTTTAGCTTTCGTATTGAATATTTCTTGGGTTGTATGGCAAGTTGGCAAGTTGCCGTATTTGCAACGGGGGGTCTGGAGGGCGGAGCCCCCCAGAAGCTGAAAATTTTTTAAAAATCGGTAAAAAACCACAATGGAAACAGTTGAACCTTTTGATTTTGTAAACCATATTTTCTTTTGAAACGGTGCTAGAGATTTAATGCAGCTTAAAGTAAATAATGTGGTAAACTAATAGAATAATAAGTATGTACGTATATATATATACTATATATATATATATACTTATACATATACTAGAGGATAAAAAGAAAAAGGACACAAGGACAGAGGTAGGACGCCAAAGCTTTGAAAAAATGAATGAAAAGACAAGTGCGCCGCAGGCGCAAAATTTTTTCAGGAAACGGTCAAAACTTTTAAAGAAATTAGTAAAATTTTGCTTCTGAATCTCAAAATTTCGGTGTGTTTTTAAGTGTGTTTTTCTAAGAAAAAGTGTGTTTTTCTAAGAAAAAGTGTGCGAAAACACAGTAAAAAACACAAAAAAACCATGATGGCAACTATTTTTAGGCTCTGACTGCTTTTATTATTATATATACAAGAGATAAACAAGAAATCATATTGAATAATACTCGCTTCAGAAAACATATGTATAGTTAAATACGAATAAATACTAGCTATTTACGAATATTCGTGTGCAGTACGAAAATAAATTATGCGCAACTGGATAAGTAGAAGCATTAAGACTTAGGAGAATAAAACACCCATAACCATGTTGATGCAGAAATGCAGAAAACCATTCTAAACCATTGGAAACAGGCGGGGGTCTGGGGGCGGCAGCCCCCAGTTAAAAGCTAGAGCTTTTTTAAAACTTAAAGACTTGAAAACTATTTTTTCAGAGCACTTTTTGTAAAAATTTTCGAAAATTTGGCTGTGTATTTTGTTGTGTAAATTAGTTTTTCACTGTGTAAATTAATTTTTTTTGTGTAAATACACAGTATTTTACACAAAAAAACCCTGATATACACACATATATTTATACAGTTATATACATGTATGGCTGCCATGTATATGCCTTAAATTGTACGACACAATAACGATGAGGCAACGCGCTGAAGGCGCAAAAGTTTAGAAAAAAGTAAAGAAAAACGCGCCGAAGGCGCAAAATTTTTGGAAGAAGTAAAGACAACGCGCCGAAGGCGCAAAATTTTTGAAAAGGTGCAATGGAGAACGCGCCGAAGTCGCGAAAATTTTAGAAATTTTTACTGATTTCGCACTATTTAAGCAGAAATTTTGGGGAGGCAAAAACCAAAAGGGGGGTTTCAACCCCCAAACCCCCCCCCCCCCCCCTTGGATACGCCCATGGGGCGACCCAAGTCTGGGGGGGAAACGAAATTCTTGGGGGTGTAGGAAAAAGCCAGTTTGAGTACCAAAATAAAAGATGTTTGACCACAAAGTTCTGGCGAAGCCGGCAAATTTGTGAAAATTTAAACCAAATATGACACATATCATTTGACATTTTCTGGGCACTTTATATTGAGTGGGGGACTCCCAAAACTTGGGGGTGGGGCGGCCTTTCGCAGTCTGCAATTGTTTCTTGTTTCTTTCTCGACTCTATTAATTAAGCGGCTTTTGATCATGTTTATGTCCGTTTTGATTTTTCTTTTTACCTTTCTATTCCATTTTACCCTCATTTTACTGACACTTGAAATAAGTGATTGCTTTTAAGGAATTCTTTGAAATGCATCGATCCTTTCCTCCTGATTCCGACCAGTGTCTTTCTTGCCTCCAAAGTGGAAGAGTTCGGTCTCCTTTCCCAGACTAAGCTCATTCAGGCTATGCAAACTGTTTGTAAGTAATCTACGGCCTTAAGAGTATATACAATATGTGCGCTTAATGCATTACGAATCAATATAATATTAGGAGATTATAAGAATAGCTAATTTAGTTTGGAAGTTAACTCCGCCCCTATCCCTGGGTTTATTTTAGGCAAAAATAAGTAAGTGGGGGGGACGCCCCCCCCAACTAGTGGGGGGGGAATAAAATGGGCCGAAAATGCTAAAAAAACTGCTGTATAAATAACCTGTTTTCCACATACACTGGTAGAAGTATGCTTAAAAGTGCTCAAAAATCAAGTTTTAGCACCAAAAAAGGCGATTTTTGATCAAAAATTTCCGGGGACAATTTTGACCATAAATCATAAAAACTTGGCAATTTCTGGGCACCTTAGGGTGAGTGGGGGGAAGCCCAAAAAGTGGGGGTGGGGCTGAGTGGGGGGAGGTGCTCGATTGGGGGGGGGCGCCCCCCGCCCCTAGATAATATGTTGTGCTAAGGATATTCTGAGTCTTTGCAGAATTTCCAGTGTGTTAAGCTAATTTTAAAATTTTTCGTCGGTGACTATCTAGTATAACATTATAGTTGGTATTCGGTTACATATCTGCTAATGTTTGTTCAGTTGTAATTCACCAATTCAAATTGAGTGCTGTGTTTGATTTTTGTATTTTCCAGTGAAAGGTAAATACAGTCATGCCTATCAGCAGGACTATCCCTATCGGTACAATCATGTTCTGGAGGCTGAATTCTTCCTTCTGGAAATGTTGGTATGTTGTGTCTCTTGTCTCACCATTTTCTCATTCCGCCAGTCTTAGTTAATCCCTAGTTTAGTTCTGATAATCAAGTCTGCAGACAACGGTCGCAGTAAATAGTATTAATGTAAAAGTCATAGGTAAGGAAAAATAGAAAAAACTTCTTCTGCCCTGCAGTCACGAAGGCATAGCCTTCAGTCCGAACCAGGAGAGAGCCATGGAGTTTGACGGTGTTGGAATGGTTGAAGTTTTGTGCATCTGTGAATGACGTGTGTTTGTCTGTATTTTTTAGGACTGTTGTCTGATCGTCTATCATCCGTATCGAACCCTGGTCACCTTCTTTCAGCAGGATCTCTCACAGGATGACCACCTTCAGGCCCTCACCTGGTATGCCATCCGTTTTCTGTCTTCTTGGCTTTAGCTTAGCGCTGAGGTTTGCTAAGAAAATAATGTGTGTATGAGAAACGTCTTCACCCTTTTGTGAAAACAACAGAAATTTTAGAAAAACAAACAAACAAACAAACAGTTTATTCAGTAAGTCACAAAAAATTATGTACAATCATAAAAACGTTTACTGAATAGAACAACACAGAATTGTACAGACAATTACTTACGTGCGCCTCAATATAAAACGTGAACGTAATTGAGAAAACATATATACGTGCATAATATTAACAAAACTGCATAAAACACAATAAAACTCAGTCAGTCAGCCTTAAAAACCTTACAAAACACCGATATATCTGTATCTTTCAATTTTTGTTTAAAGGATTGCAAACTAGTAGCATTTACGGTTTCTCTAGGGAGAGAATTCCAGACATTAACAACCCTGTTACCGAAAAAATGCTTTTTCTCGTTTCTACGACATGGAGCTGCCTGCAACATAATATTATGACCCCGTAAACCCAAGTCACCCCTAAACATACGTAACATAATCCGTAAGGTCAACTTTATCAAGTCCATTCACTAAACGATAGCATTGACAGAGGTCAGCTTTAATACGGCGTGATTCCAACGTTTCAAGACCTAAAGTTCGCAGTCTTTCGTAGTACGATTTATTTCTTAAACCGGGAATTCTTTTCGTATACCGCTTTTGGACATTTTCAATCAAGATAATATCCTTTTTAGTGTAAGGACTCCAAACAGAGGAATTATACTCAAGAAGAGGTCTGACATACGTTACAAACATAGCCACCAAAAAAGCCCAATCCCGAGAACTAAAACTCTTAAAAATTGTATTAGCACGAGCCGATGCAGTAACATGGACTTTTTCACACTGCTCAGAAAACGTAAGCTTATTATCAAAGATGACACCTAGATCTCGAATACTGCCTACGCAGGGGATAGCAACATTATTAATTTCATAGTTTCGACCAGGATTATTGAAACCAAAATGCATCATTACACATTTTTCCAGAGCGACTTTTAACTGATTTTCCTTTGCCCACCTAAAAACACCATCTATATCTTTAAGAAACTTCTCATAGTCAGCAGCAGTCTTACAGGGGAGATACAGCTTAGTATCGTCAGCATATATCTGGATTTTGCTAAACTCAACACGATTTACAACATCGTTTCTATACACCAGAAACATTAAGGGACCCAAAACACTGCCTTGTGGGACTCCACTCAATACTTTTGCCGGTTGTGAATCAATACCCCCCACTGTCACTACTTGAGACCGGTTTGATAAAAAGGAATATTAATAATATAAGGATATCTTATAATATTAATAGGTTTGTAATATTTGATAACTTCATTTCTTTAACTTGATAAAAAGGATTCGATCCAATTAATAAATTTAGTAGGAATCTTGTACTTTTTCAATTTGAAAATCAATTTTGAGTGACTAACCGTATCGAACGCCTTACTAATATCAATGTACACTGCATCCACTGGTACTTTTCTATCAATTTCCACCACCCAATCCCTAAGACAGTGTAAAAGCTGTGTCTGGGTGGACCTGCCCGACCTAAACCCGTGTTGAACATCCGACAAAATACGAGTAACATCAAAGTATCGATACAAAACACCGCGAAGTATATGTTCCATCAATTTGCAACAGATACAGGTTAAACGATATTGTTTATCGTTCGTAACTGCTAACTTATCCAGTATGTATATAATTCAACATTCGATCACTTGGTGTTGAAGTTTTGTTGTTCTACTGCGTATTTTTGTACCTCAGTAGTTAACCAAAGAAGTGTGTTCGTTTGCCTTAGGACTAGACTTTGCAGCCTGCTGGTTCATATAACAAATTGAAGCTACTGATGATTTTGAGTTGGTTAATGTTTGTCTTAGTTTGTCTAATGTTTAGGCGAATCATTAATGATAGCCTGAAAACGGATGTATCCCTAATGTATGCTCCCTTTCAAATTGCCTTAGGTAACTTTGCTTTGATTCAAAAATGGTAGCATAGCATAATTGTGCTGACATTAGTTTACGGCACGGGGGGGGGCGGTTCTTTAACTTAACTGCAGAAAGTCAGAACTGCAAAAATGTACCAAAGTGTATTTATCTTTTTAAAAGCATTTTGGAAAACGTAATGCTGAAATAATTGACCAGTATTCTGACAACAGAAAATTATACTTGTCGTCTGTCGAACTCTTTGCTATTGTGTATGTGTTTTATGCCATGTGTTTATCTATTGTAGGTTGTATTGTTGTGTTTACAATTTAGGCTGTCTTCACATAGCAAGTGTGGTTCAGAATAAGGACCTTAAGAATTGGTTTGCGGAACTGTCTGTTGATATGGACAAGGTGCGTAACAGGCCCCTCCCCTCACCCCTAAAGGATCTGGCTAGTCGAAATGTCGAAAAATGGAAACGTTTTGAATTAGATTTAAAATGATTGATTTTAAATGTAAATCAGACCATATTTTAGAATAGTTTTAGTGTGTGAATGAAGTTTCATGCCGGCATTGGATTGGCGCAAGGCCGCACCCAGGGGTGGGGGGGCTTCAAGGGGTCCAGACTCCTCCTTTTTATGGTGACAAGATGGAACATTTTTGCTATTTTTATGGCAAAAACAGCTATTTTAAAAAATTCTTGCGACAATTTGTTTTGTGCACGAAATAAACGTCCCATGTACTATTTTTGAGCAAGAATGCAAAAATTCTAAAACTTCTGGAGGGCTCTGCCCCCAGACCCTCCCCCCGTTTTCAAAATTCTGGGTGCAGGCCTGGATTTTTTCGTCTATTTGCGGAATTTTGTGCGAGACGTCGTGTAATTGCTGTTTGTTGTGAGTGAGTGACTTGTTGTTGTTGCAGGTGTTGGAGGTGGTCCGGACGATCCTCCATCTGTACGAGGTCTGGAAGACCTTTGACGAGAAGAAGGAGGCCGTCCAGTTGATTCAGCGGATGCCCAAAGCCAATCCTCAGCCCTCCCGGTATGGCTCTCTCTCCCTGTTTTTCTCGGTTTCCTCATGCAGTGTCCAGAAGACCTACAATGTGGTGCAGCCTTCCTTCCAGTCTCTCTTGCGGAGGGTGTATACCTTTTTACACGAAAAATTGGTATTTCATTGGCAAGAGTGTGGAAGTTTAGAAAAAATTGGCAAAATTTCTTCCTTTCCCAAACCGGGATACGCCGCTGCCTTACAACAGTAATGGTGATTTCATAGTCCCAGTTGCCTCTAGACGCGCGTAGACGGGTGCATAACTGCCCTGTTAACTGCTGCATAACTCTTCTTTTTTTATGAAACTTAGACAATGACACAACTTGTGACTATAGTTGGAGTTTACTTATTTCAGACCGCCATCAGCGGGCACTAACGGAAGTCGTCAGGAGCAGCTGATGAATGCCCATCAACAGCAGCAGCAGCAACAACAACAACAACAACAACAGCACCAGATGGCAGCAGTCCATGTCTCCCAGGCTCAACTTCTATAACTCACTCACCCACCACTGAGAGCGTCTGAACTGAAGCTAATTAATTAAGACTGACTGACTCTGACTCTGACTTGCGTTGTGGCACTTGTTCTTCTGTATTGTGGTCAAATTGAGAAACATTGAGTCTCAGTGGACGTTTGCATGCCAGTGTGCGCATTGAACTATGCTGATAAGTTTAACCATGAGTTCATAATTCTATTATATATATATATTTAAGAAGAAATAAACCACTGGAGGGTTTCTTCTCTGGGCATTGCTTAACGGAACTCCGCCGACCACAATGTGTGATTATTCCCTCGCTTGGGGGGGCGAGGGGTCGACAGACATACCCTCTCTCTGATTGGTGGAGGGGGTATCCCAAACTTATCCCCGCTTGGAGGGGTAGCTAAAAGTCGTCCCCATTTAGGCAGACGCACAAGTAACTAAGTTTGGCAGAATTTGATTTGCTGTCCCCCCCCCTTTTTTGGCCCTTTTTGGAACTAAGCTGGAATTACCGTAATCCCTTCCTAGACCCCAACCCAAGCATTGGCTACTGGCGACCCTTACCCACCCAAATGGGAACCTATTTTTGGCGATTCCCACCAAACGGTGGTACATTCGCGTATTGTGGGCGGAGTACCATTAAGCAATGCGGTGAAAAGAAGCCCTCTAGTGGCTCTTCTTCTCACATATAGCGCAATTATGCACTCTTGGTTTTAACTTTAAATCGTCTCCTCATTTTAATGCAGTCATTTTGTCTGAGGTTGAAAATGAAGCTTATACTAAGATAGCACCAAGTCTGTGAGACTGATATTCCAAAGTTGATCAGAGCAAAGCGAGGTTAGGTTGCCTTTCTATCGAGTTGGTTCATTTAATGAACATTGTGTAAGTGATAGTTTGATGTTACATAGTCTTTCATCTGACGACATTTTGAACGGGCTTTTTCTGATTCTTGGAGTAATGACAGAATTCAAAATTTTGTAAAGAAAGCTCCTCAGTCAATTACGTATAGTGAATATCGTGCTCTGTTGTCACAAAATTGCTACCTAGATCGTTGCTGGTCGAGTCGAATATATATAAATGAATTATAGTGCTATCAGGGCCCTGTTGCACCAACCACTGATTACTGATTAATCAGTAATCAGTAATCAGTAATCAGTAAAATCTGTTGCACCAACTTTACTGATTGCAATCAGTAATCAGTAATCAGTAATCAGTAAATAATCAGTGAATAATCAGTGAATAATCAGTAAGTTGTTGCACCAAACTCTTTCCTGATTACTGATTACTGATTATTTTTGCTAAATTTTAATCAGTCTCCTTTACCATGATTACTGCACAATCAGTCTAATTTTTCAGTAATTAGGGGCAAATTTCGTGAACCCTTTCATTAATACTTAGTGAATACTTTGTTATCCGTTGAATTTCACCGGTTTTTAGCAAATAAGCCTACTTCTGCTATAAATATATGTTGTAGTAACTTTCCACTCTTGGTAAGCCAATAAGTACAGTTAGCACTAAAATCAATAAAAATGGATAAACTACCAAAAATTAAAAATAAACTACAAATTTCTAAAATGTAGTAGTAAAGCTGTAATTAGGTAGTCCTTTTTTGAGTTTCCGGGCCAGCAATATGCCACAATCAGCCGTATGTCCTACGTAATCAGTAATCAGTAAATGTATGGACGTTCATTTCTCATCTAATCAGTAATCAGTAAACGTATATGAAGACGTGTATTTCTCGTGTAATCAGTAATCAGTAATCAGCAATCAGTAATCAGTAGTCTTGTGCAACGGAAAATAACTTACTGATTACTGATTGCTGATTACTGATTACTGATTACTGATTAAAAGTTGGTGCAACAGGGCCCTGGTTTAAGTCTTTGGTTTTTTTATACTTTTGTTGGAGTTATTTTTGATTCCAATGAATGAATTTGACTTAAGTCCATGTTTTGCTTTCATCTGGTTTGAAGTGATGTGAGTTAAATTTGCAGTCTGTGAGCCATTCTTAGTACTGACTCCTAATACTAGAATTTCGCTTCGCACTTTCAATTATTACATAAATCTTTGCTCGCCCACAAGCCCGGGCCTAAAACTGTTCGATGTGGTCGGCTGGAAGCTTGAAGGTCTCCTTTATGTCTAGTTTGTGCATTTCTGTCCAGGTTCATCTGTTGTTATGCAGTCTGTGTCCTCGTGTGCTATGTATATAACTATAATTTATTTGTTAAATAAACTCCCTGAGATTGTGTCTCTAAAGGCCTTGGGAGTTCTAGTAATCCGTCTTGTAGGGACGTGCCTAGGTCAATGCTTTATTGGACTAGTAATGCTTAATTTTTAACGCGAACTGGAATTGAGATCCCCAAGATGAAGCTTTGTAAGCAGCAAGGGTTTATAATAGGAAGAGTAAGACCCTCAGCTCTTCCTAATAGATTAAGCTTGTAATATGCTCGAAACATTGAGGCCGAAATCTCGGGTGGGGGCTTGTCGGCGTGTAAACATACAACGCTGACATTTTTCAAAAACGGGCGTTCTTGCCAAATTAAATACTATAACTTGGGCTAGCAAAAATTGCACTGCAATAATTTTTGTATCATTGTGTTGCTTAGAACGAGATCTTTTTAACGGTACAAGAGTTATGTGGTTAGCATTAGCCAATCTCTTACAAGACCGGCAATAAAACATCCTTTCCACGAAAATTCTGGGAATTTCACCATTTCTGCAAAATGCCTTGCATTGTTGCCGGATTTTTTATGTGGTTGAAAGATCTCTTTCTACGCAACATAATCTAAAAATTATTTCTGTACGATTTTGCTAGCTCAAGTTATAGTATTCAATTTGTCAAAAACGCCCCATTTTTTAAAAATGTCAGCGTTGTATGTTTACACGCCGAGAAGCCCCCCGAGATTTCGGCCTTAATGTTTCGAGCATATTGCAAGCATATTCAATTAGGAAGAGCTGAGTGTCATACTCAGTAAGTCGTCACTCCGCACCCAGAAGCTTCCCTTTCCACAGCAGAGAAGCTAAGGTGCCTACATTCCTCACCTATTTGCTTTTCTTTCAACATTTCAATCCTGGCATAGTTCGTGCCCATTCATTCTTTAGTTATAATTCGTGTGCGTGCAAAGGATCCTACATAATGGAAATGGTTTTGAGATGCAGCTAATGGGTTTATCCTCTTCCAGCTATCGAGATTGCAGGATAACTGAACTATCTGGCTGCTGCTCTGCCACATGATGGTCCGTCCTAATTAAAGAATGTAGGAAAGTTGCACACCACTAGCACCAAGCACCGAAGACATCGGACACCTGAGCCACAGCTGTGTCGGGTATGAAACCCTGGTGCTAGATTCACGAAATGACAGACCGTAAAGTTGCAAGTTATCGTCAAAGGCGTGTGATATCCTAATTAGAGATGAGGATTTTGGCTCGCGGCTCGGCTCGGCTCGCGAGCCGAGCCGAGCCGAGCCGGCAACAATTTCTCCCGAGCCGAGCCGAGCCGAGCCGAGCCGGAGAATTGAAACTCCGAGCCGAGCCGAGCCGAGCCGACCCTATCGAAAAGTTTTAAGTTCACTGTAATTAGTTCAAACAAAATAGCCAACAAATTCTATGAATTCTGTTTTCTGGTTTCAACTTTGTCGTCTAATTTTCCGTTTATCCTTGTCTTTATTCATACCTTCCTTTCACGCCAACTTAGTTTAAACGTTAGGCTGTGCTCGAAGTCGTCTTATGTATGGTGTAGTTACTAGCTAGAAAGAAATATTTTGACTTAATTATTTCAACGTGTCATATTTGGTTTTATCAAAAATATTACAATTAAAATTTGCATTGTCTTACTACTGTGGCTTTGGGTTGTTGTAGTAATTTATATGATAGCAGAAAAGGTTGTAAAACTGCTGATTATATACCAGAAATGCTTACTATTAATTTAGAGTTTGAAATTATTCTGCATAATTACAATTGGGATTGTGGCTACGATCGGCAGAGAGCAATTAAAGGAGTTGAAATTTGTTAAAATTTAAAAAATAATTTAAAAGAATTCTGAATTTTATTGCTGAGTTCTCAAGCATTTGCAATTTAAGGTGGTGATTCCCTTTGGTCACATAAAGTTTGCACCATTATTACTCATTTATTACTTGGAGTTAAGAAGCCATTTTTATATCAAAATGTAGCTTGACATTTTCTCTGTTTAATGCATGCCACGAAACTAATGTTGCTTTTTTAAAATATTTTTAACACATTTTAGAAGAAGTATAATTTTCCAGAATTTTTGCAGACCCAAGTAAATTTTTCGCGAGACATCGGTTATACCATTCGATACCCCTATCAAATAGCTGGGGACGATTTTTTATTTATTGTGAAATCGCTCTTCGTTATGGCGAAATAAGCTGAAATGTGTGCGTAACCTGTATTTTGCCTACTTTTTCCAAATTTGTCAAGCGATTACTTTAGCTAGAAAGCACCAATCGGGGCAACTAAAAAATCGTCCCTGGGTATATTTGTGCAGAACACATTTGTTGAGTAGCAGCCCTCCAACTTGCATGATGAATGCTCCACAATCTTTGGAAAAAATTGGTCGTGTTTTCGCAAAAACTACATTTTTAATGATAGCAGCCTGCAGGATAGCAGTTGAAAGACGATCATGCGTCGGATAATATGTCCCTGTGAGATCTTCACATCGACGCCCTTAGTTTGATTTTGCGGCTTGCGTAGTTCAAGAAATGTTGGATAATTTGATTTCAGCAAAAATGACAAGTTTTCGACGCCAAAACAAGAAACTCGGCTATATCTCACGGTAGAGAAAAGCTAGAAACTTACTTTAAAAAGCAAAAATGTGAAGCTCAATGAGATCTTTCGAATGAATATAGTCATTACTGTATAGCAGCTGCCAAACGTTCAGAAATTGGAAAAAACCACTCTGACCGGAAATCTCGAATTCTTGAATCGAGATTGCGCGGCGGGTGTTAGAACGCTAAAAGAACTTATTTCGGAAAGTTTCATCAAATTTCATCTTGATTTACGCCGCCAAACAACAATATGTGCCCAAAAGGAATCACCACCTTAACAGATTATATATTCCTTTTCAAGACTGCGGAAAACAAAAAGTTTTCTCGTGATTTTTTTCGGCGTTTATCAGTGGTTCCTTTCCATATTATATACATAGAATAAAATAATGATAGATTTTAAGAAAAACAAGCAGGAATGGGTGCCCGTCCACTTTCGTAGAATATAGGATATACGAGCCGAGCCGACCCACTTTCAATATTCTTCCCGAGCCGAGCCGAGCCGAGCCGGGTATGCCCGCGAGCCGAGCCGAGCCGAGCCGGGTATGCCCGCGAGCCGAGCCGAGCCGAGCCGACCACATTTTCTCCCGAGCCGAGCCGAGCCGAGCCGGAAAATCCCGGCTCGTCCTCATCTCTAATCCTAATGTTAATAAAGCTCCTTGGTGCAATACATTGCAACAAGTCGAAATAGAGCTCGCTCAATAATAGAAAATATTTCTATATCAATGCTGCTATTTATTCATATATCAAAATAAACCGAACATTATCCAAACATAAAACTAGACATAACTCACAAAAACTATCACTCAAATTAGGTTGTAGCAAAAATGGCAGAACTGTCTGAATTTACCCTAAACAACCTACCCACGGACCACGGCACACAAGACATCCCAACTGACTACTGATCCGCCATTCCTGAACTATAGTTCACATATATGAATCATACCAAGAGTTTATAATACCAAAAGTAAGACACTCAGCTCTTCCCAATGGAATAAGCTTGCGAGATGCTCGAAACATTAAGGCCGAAATCTCGGGGGGGGGCTCTCAGCGTGTAAACGTACAACGCTGACATTTTTCAAAAACGGATGTTTTCGACATTAAATTCTATAACTTGAGCTAGGAAAATTGTACAGCAATAATTTTTATATCATTATGTTGCGTAAAACGAGATATTTTTAACGATATAAAAATTATGAAGTTCGGTTTAGGCAATCCCTCATAAATTCAGCAACAACGTAAGATTTTTCTAAGAAATGATGAAATTATCAGAATTTTCGTGGCAAGGATGCTTTATTGCCGGTTTTGTAAGAGATTACTTAACCGAACTATACAGTTTTTATATCGTTAAAAAGATCTCATTCTACGCAATAGAATGATATAAAAAGTATTGCTGTACGATTTTCCTAGCTCAAGTTATAGAATTTAATTTGTCGAAAACGCCCGTTTTCAAAAAATGTCAGTGTTGTATGCTTACACGCTGAGAAGCCCCCCCCCCCTGAGATTTCGGCCTTAATGTTTCGAAATTCGAGCATCTTGCAAGCTTATTCTATTAGGAAGAGCTGAGTGTCTCACTCTTGGTATTATAAACTCTTGATCATGCTAGGCCACGAAAATAGGCAACCACAATTTTATCTTGATTGTTCATGAAATGTAACATTTTGGTTTAGAGTCAGCTACCGTATACTTAGGATTAACACACCAATATTTCCTATATTCTACAGGTGCTTCAGCGGAAAGAGCTTTCAACCGGGATTGGAATTCAATGTGTACAACTTTCAGCGCACAATTGCATTGCACACTACAAATTGAGCGTCCACAGTCCACACTTCTGAATTTCAGACGTCTTGCTTCTGCGTTGTGTTCAGTTCCAGACATATTTCACAATAACTATAGAATAAATAGAACGAAGTTAGCAAAGTTACAGGGATATTTAGTGAGGGAAAATACAACAATTAAAGAACTTAGCTGTGTATAAGTATAATACACTCCTGGTGAAAAATATGTTAAACAGAAAGTGCTATCTTATATAGTGTGATGTGATGCAACAATACCATAAAGTGAAATATATATCAATTTAAAAAAATTAAAAAATTTTCAAAAATGAAAAATAAACATCCTTAAAACAACTTTTATGATAAAAGAACAAAGAAACTTATTTAACAAAATTGAACAGTAATTCAAGTGAAAAGTGAATTTTATAAGCATTTTATGAACGAAAAGAATTTTGAAACAGCTGTAACATTACAGATACAATCTAAGTGCCTAATGCACAACTGGGATTTTAGTGACGATGAAAACTTAACAATTGGTCAAAGTCTTTCGGCCATAATCCATAAAATCCAGAAACCATTTACATAATTTAATTATACATAGAAATAATGAAAAACGCCTGCCTGCAGTCACTAAGGCCGAAGCCTTAGTCCGAAAAGGAGAGAGCCAATGGGCGCTGTGAGCGCTCTTACCCAGGGAGAACTAAAGTCTGACCAAAAATTCTTGGAACCGAAATGTGAGCGGCTGTCCTGAGTTATCATTTGAAGGTAGCCTATATAATGTATATATTTTTAGAATCCTCAGGAACCCGAGATTTCGAAAATCCGAAAAATTCCGAAATTCCGGATTTCATTCACGGAAAATTGAAAATTTTTAATTTTTCGCCCCATTTTTATCGCAATCAAAATTTGGTTCTCACAGTCGAATAGAGCTGGTCCCGCTACACATTTTTGTTCCTAGAAGCTTTTCACGAAAATGCACCCAATTTCCGGAATTCCGGGTTTTCTAAATTACCGGATTTTAAAAATTTCCTCCAATACCCTCAAGATGGGTATCATTCGAAAGCTCTTATCGGGCTGAACAACTTTTGTAATAGAACGGACTCGTGAAAATGCACTCAATTCCCGGAATTCGCGAAAACCGGATTTTCCGGATTTTAAAAATTTTCTCCAATACCCACAATATGGGTATCATTCGAGAGCTCTTGATGAGCTGAACAAATATTGTAATAGAACCAACTTGCAGAAGAGAGCCTAATTCTCGGAATTCACGAAAAACTTCCAAGCTAGTGTGAAATCCGAATTTGTGAATTCCGGGATTTAGGTGCATTTTCCGACATTGGTTCTAGTACAAGATTTGTTCAGCTCATCAAGAGCTCTCGAATGATACCCATATTGCGGGTATTGGAGAAAATTTTTAAAATCCGGAAAATCCGGTTTTCGCGAATTCCGGGAATTGAGTGCATTTTCACGAGTTCGTTCTATTACAAAAGTTGTTCAGCCCGATAAGAGCTTTCGAATGATACCCATCTTGAGGGTATTGGACGAAATTTTTAAAATCCGGTAATTTAGAAAATACGGAATTCCGGAAATTGGGTGCATTTTCGTGAAAAGCTTCGTGAAAAGGAGCAAAAATGTGCAGCGGGACCAGCTCTATTCGACTGTGAGAACCAAATTTTGATTGCGATAAAAATTGGGCGAAAAACTAAAAATTTTCAATTTTCCGTGAATGAAATCCGAAATTTCGGAATTTTTCGGATTTTCGAAATCTCGGGTTCCTGAGGATTCGAAAAATATATACATTATATAGGCTACCTTCAAATGATAACTCAGGACAGCCGCTCACATTTCGGTTCCAAGAATTTTTGGTCAGACTTTAGTCTCTGGAGCTCCTGCCTGGTTGTCCCAGAAGGACAGCCAGCTCGGCTCTATCTGTGCTGCAACATAACCAGAGAAGGTTTTATCAAAACCTCTTTGACTGTTCTATGCACAGAAAGAGGACTGCAGTGGCCCGCGGATCTCCGTAGAGATATAAACAGCATTTACATCAAGAAAATTAGGTAAACAGGCAGGAGCTCCAGAGACTAGTTCTCTCTGGGTAAGAGCGCTCACAGCGCCCATTGGCTCTCTCCTGTTCGGACTAAGGCTTCGTCCTTAGTGACTGCAGGCAGGCGTTTTTCATTATTTCTCTATGATTAATGCCGTGCATCCTTCGTGGATCCGCCTGCTGGCCCGCGTTTACCTCATTTTCTTGACATAATTTAATTATAGTAACTTATTGCGCGTCACGTATTTAAAATCAAATGCGATTCAAAACAACAAAAACTGCAGATTCAGTATATACTTCATCCTTGCCTTTTGCTGGAGTGATTAACTTGATTCTTGGTTCCGTAGCATCCAAGTATGCGAAGAGTTCCACCTCTGATGTCTTGGTTTTTCAAAAAATAAATAATTATATTAATTTCAGAATTGAAATTCTTTAAAACTGTCGACAGCGGCACAACTAGGCTGGCTACAAAGGTACCAGCTAAATTAGAATACAGTAGCATGAAAACAAGTGCATAAGGTATGGTATACAAGAATAGGGTGAATAGCATTACAATAGCCATCATTTTTGTTGCTTTCTTCTGTCGTTCCCGCTTAATTTTGAGGACAGAACTGTTAAGCTTTTCCTCATTTTGACAGGGCAGAACAATTAGTGCAACTGAGTACAATATAATGCAAACGACAGACAACAACATATTGTGTGGCAAGTAAACGTGAAATAAATAGTCGCTTGACAGTGCTGAAAGTATGTAGCAAATTTTGCTAAAGCTTAGGCCGTACAACCTTAGGGCCCAACTCTGCTATCCGGCACCCTAGCTAATAGTTGTGCAAATCCACTGCACAACTTTCCAAATTTGTGCAGCATGATCCGAGCTTTGGAAATAACTAATGTGCACAACCTGGAATGCTATGAAGCAATCAATTAGCTGGCTGCAAACTATTTATAAAATTAACGAAACTGCTATCCGGCACCTTTCTATGATTGCACTTGATAGCAACCATTTACAGTGCACATAATTCAAAATGCCTCCACTAACGAAGACCTTCATTCCCGAAGAGCTATCTCCTTATTAAACATCATGGAACAACAAAGACATACAACAACTGCAATAAGCATACATCCACAGTAACGAGATCACCTTAAAAACAAATTTCTTTATTCCCGAAGGGCCTTGTGATTTTTCAGTGACTGGCGTAAATAGCCTCTGATCGAAGAATTCAGACTTACGCGTTGGCGTATTTTTCATATTTACGCCGGATAGCGGTATATTACCGTTATCCGGCGTAAATACATGTAAAACATAGGCGAAAAGTCAAATTTACGCCGCTCTGGCGTAACTCTTAAAATTGTCAATTTTTCATATTTACGCCGGATAGCGGTATATTACCGTTATCCGGCGTAAATACATGTAAAACATAGGCGAAAATGTCAAATTTACGCCGCTCTGGCGTAACTCTTAAAATTGTCAATTTTTCATATTTACGCCGGATAGCGGTATATTACCGTTATCCGGCGTAAATACATGTAAAACATAGGCGAAAAGTCAAATTTACGCCGCTCTGGCGTAACTCTTAAAATTGTCAATTTTTCATATTTACGCCGGATAGCGGTATTTTAACGTTATCCGGCGTAAATAACTGTAAAACATAGGCGAAAATGTCAAATTTACGCCGCTCTGGCGTAACTCTTAAAATTGTCAATTTTTCATATTTACGCCGGATAGCGGTATATTACCGTTATCCGGCGTAAATACATGTAAAACATAGGCGAAAAGTCAAATTTACGCCGCTCTGGCGTAACTCTTAAAATTGTCAATTTTTCATATTTACGCCGGATAGCGGTATATTACCGTTATCCGGCGTAAATACATGTAAAACATAGGCGAAAATGTCAAATTTACGCCGCTCTGGCGTAACTCTGAAAATTCTCAATTTTTCATATTTACGCCGGATAGCGGTATATTACCGTTATCCGGCGTAAATACATGTAAAACATAGGCGAAAAGTCAAATTTACGCCGCTCTGGCGTTTCTCTTAAAATTGTCAATTTTTCATATTTACGCCGGATAGCGGTATATTACCGTTATCCGGCGTAAATACATGTAAAACATAGGCGAAAAGTCAAATTTACGCCGCTCTGGCGTAACTCTTAAAATTGTCAATTTTTCATATTTACGCCGGATAGCGGTATATTACCGTTATCCGGCGTAAATACATGTAAAACATAGGCGAAAATGTCAAATTTACGCCGCTCTGGCGTAACTCTGAAAATTCTCAATTTTTCATATTTACGCCGGATAGCGGTATATTACCGTTATCCGGCGTAAATACATGTAAAACATAGGCGAAAAGTCAAATTTACGCCGCCCTGGCGTTTCTCTTAAAATTGTCAATTTTTCATATTTACGCCGGATAGCGGTATATTACCGTTATCCGGCGTAAATACATGTAAAACATAGGCGAAAATGTCAAATTTACGCCGCTCTGGTGTAACTCTGAAAATTCTCAATTTTTCATATTTACGCCGGATAGCGGTATATTACCGTTATCCGGCGTAAATACATGTAAAACATAGGCGAAAAAGTCAAATTTACGCCGCTCTGGCCTAACTCTTAAAATAATCAATTTTTCATATTTACGCCGGATAGCGGTATATTACCGTTATCCGGCGTAAATACATGTAAAACATAGGCGAAAAAGTCAAATTTACGCCGCTCTGGCGTAACTCTGAAAATTCTCAATTTTTCATATCTACGCCGGATAGCGGTATATTACCGTTATCCGGCGTAAATACATGTAAAACATAGGCGAAAAAGTCAAATTTACGTCGCTCTGGCGTAACTCTTAAAATTATCAATTTTTCATATTTACGCCGGATAGCGGTATATTACCGTTATCCGGCGTAAATACATGTAAAACATAGGCGAAAAGTCAAATTTACGTCGCTCTGGCGTAACTCTTAAAATTCTCAATTTTTCATATCTACGCCGGATAGCGGTATATTACCGTTATCCGGCGTAAATACATGTAAAACATAGGCGAAAAAGTCAAATTTACGTCGCTCTGGCGTAACTCTTAAAATTATCAATTTTTCATATTTACGCCGGATAGCGGTATATTACCGTTATCCGGCGTAAATACATGTAAAACATAGGCGAAAAGTCAAATTTACGTCGCTCTGGCGTAACTCTTAAAATTCTCAATTTTTCATATCTACGCCGGATAGCGGTATATTACCGTTATCCGGCGTAAATACATGTAAAACATAGGCGAAAAAGTCAAATTTACGTCGCTCTGGCGTAACTCTGGCGTAACTCTTAAAATTATCAATTTTTCATATTTACGCCGGATAGCGGTATATTACCGTTATCCGGCGTAAATACATGTAAAACATAGGCGAAAATGTCAAATTTACGCCGGTCTGGCGTAACTCAGAAAATTCAAAATTTTTCATATCTACGCCGGATAGCGGGGACGAACTATTTAAAAAGCACAAGGCCCTTCGGGAATGATGAATTTTACCTAAATTTGGACACTTGTCTTTAATTTTTATGCTCTGAAAATGAAAACATGTCATAGGAAAATACACAAGGCCCTTCGGGAATGAAGCACTTTGTTTGAGGCATTGAGGCAGCATTGTTTGTATTAAATATTAAGTTACTGATCCACCTCCCCATTGTAGTTGTTTTCCAAGTCCAGGTGCCGTTTTCCAAGTGCTCTTTTATTCCGCCGTTAAATCTTTAACATATGTGCAGTTGTTATGCAGCGCCAAATTTAATCCTTTGGCATATTTTTAAGCTGAGACAGTCCTGCACAAATTTGAAAAGTTGTGCAGTTGACTTGCACAACTATTAGCTAGGGTGCCGGATAGCAGAGTTGGGCCAGCCTTAGCGCTACCAAAGATTCTCTGACTGAAGTAGCGTACAATACTACTACGGCTGAAACTCCGACTACAATAAGGCCTGAAACAATATTCTTTCCAAACTTTAGATATAGTTTTATGCCTGTGCAGGAAATTAGTCGATCAATTGAGATCAATACTAGAGCTATAGGCATGAGATAGTCTCCGATCATAAAGAGTTGGTTGTGCGGTTTCCAGAAGCATTCCCAGGACGTCTGTAGCTCCTGATTTTGCTGAGCGAAACGAACAGAGGATCGCTAGATAGCGACGATCAGGAAGCCCCAGCCAAGAATGCACTCGGTTACCGCCAGAACGGCCGGTAAGATGTATTCCCGGCGATGTAGCGACCTGGTTGTGACAATAATCGCTATAATTAGACCGTTTCCAAATATCTGCACGCTGCCCTGAACTGCATAGATAAGCTCAAGGATGTGCAGATGTATAGGCTCAGAAGGATTATCTGTAGTGTTCATCTAAATTCTGTTAAATATAAATATAAAATATTGCAAAATAGTATAAATAATACAAATGATTTTAGTCAAGTCAAGTTTATGTAAATTGCATTAGGTTTTGATTCATGTTGGTATAGTAAACTGCTTCGAAGTAAATTCAAAATGAAAGCAAACAAAAATGAATCTTTAGAATGCAAAGGCAATCATTGCACATGTAAATTACGAGTGCAGTCTTAGGGCCTTTTCGCGAATGGGTAGAGTAGAGTAGAGTAGAGTAGAGTTAAAATTAACTCTTTTAACCCTTTTCATGAATGCGCAGGGTTAAATTTAACTCTGTCCGTTTTTAACTCTTTTAACTCTGCAGGGTTAAAAATCAAAGAGTTAAAAGAGTTAAAACTGGCAGAGTTAAAATTAGCTCTGTGCATTCGCGAAAAGAGTTAAAAGAGTTAAAACTGGTAGAGTTAAAATTAACTCTGTGCATTCGCGAAAAGAGTTAAAACTGGTAGAGTTAAAGTTAACTCTCTGCATATGTGAAAAGAGTTAAAATAATAATATAATTTTTGCTTACGTAATGACCAACTTTTCACCATTTGAGATTTAGAAAAACTTCTTTACGTTTGGAAAATTTTAAATAAAATAAAACAGCAAAAGAAGATATTTACTAATTTCATTAACAGACATTTATTACACCTTCAATCTAGCGTCATCCTGTACTAGGGTGATCCGGGCGAATCCCTGTGTAACTTGCATTTTCTAACCGATTTTGCTGAAATTTAGCACGGATCCATTTCAACGAATTATTGACCAATCTGCAGCAAAGTTTTATAGTTTAAGCTTTGACGGGGTTAACCACATGGGTAAAACTGCAATTTAAGGGGAGCCAACCAAAGATTTTTTACGATTTTTATGAAAAGTTGTATATTTTCAGAGTTCGCTGAAAAGTAATCTAAAGACAGTGTTTCGGTTTCAACAACAACAAAGAAAAACTGACACCTTACCACCTTTCCAAAACACTGCACTGTTGTAGATTTTCTCCAGGAAAAACTCACACCAGTGTCGTTTTTCCGGAAGGCCATTCAAACTGGGAAAACTACACCATGACAATCCCCCCTCCCAAAAGCTTAAGGCTGTCACTTCAGCACAGTGTAACTTTTTGAGCTGTCCGCTTAGTTTTAATTCTAGGTATAATTTGTGTACTGAAGGGACTACGACATAGTTACGGTTATGAGCTGCCGGAAACTTTTCCCGACTCCTGTGTACACTTTTGGTGCTGTCGAAGAGAAATATTGGCGCGTGGAACATAGAAGTCAACGAAGGCAAGACTGAGATCCAAGTCGTTATCGTGGTCATCCAAAGGCATGCGTCAACCTGCCTGTCTATAACCCGGAGCTTTGGCAGATTAAAATTACATAACTGCGGACGCATGCTCACGAACGCACGCAGACGCTTATATAGGCGCTTTCACTTGCGAAATGCGACTGCAACTATGAAGTCACCACTCGTCACAAGAGTTGCTACTGAATGCTAATCCTAGTTTAGACTTAGATCTTAACACCTACACGTAAAAGGTGGCAGCAATTTCTGCTGAGGCTGTTCTGATTTCCTAACACTGACAAGTTCCTAACCGAACACATACAATTATTCAGCATCTAAACGAGACGATTTATTGAACAAACAAGTAAAACAAAACTGAAAACAACACTAAAACTGACGTTACCTACAAACTGAGCAATTTTATTAATGTTCTCTTGGTTTTAACTCTAAGAAAAATCCTAAGCAAGCGTAAACTAAACACTAAAGAAAGATGAGGGCCCTCAAATTTTCTAATTCCATTTTAAATTGAGAATGAAAAATTTTGGACAGACAAGACGATATGCAGCAGTGAGCAAATAAATTGCAACATAGCACGGAAAGAAAAGCAACCAACTAAGACGTAAGCTCTTCTGGTAAAGAACCAATTCAAATAAAGTACCACAGACATGGGGTCTCTTGCGCTCCCCCCACCCATAACTTTTGATTTTTTGGCCAATAACTTAGAAATTTGGTGTGGGTGCATAATGGAGGCTTATGAATTCAAAAATTTAAAATTTTTTTAAAAATTTTAAATTTTTGTTTGGTAGCTGAGCTAAAGCTGTAAGCTTAACATGTAAGCTTATACTGAGCTAACGAAAAGTTGAATCGAAAAACGGTTTTCAGATTCGTGCTCAGCACCCTTGAAAACCCCCCTATGCAAGTTTTCAGCAAAATTTTTTGGTTCCCCTCGGTCCCCCCTTACCAAACAATTTAAAATTTTTAAAAAAATTTAAAATTTTTGAATTTTTGAATTTATAAGCCTCCAGTATGCACCCATACCAGATTTCAAAGCTATTGGTCAAAAAATCAAAAGTTATGGCTGGAGGTGGGGAGCGCAAGAGACCGCAGAAATGAGCAAAATTGGAAATTAATAAACAATCGTCACAAAAAGAACCCTCTAATACAGTACGTTCCGCGTACAAAAAGGCAAGAAAAACCGGAAGTAAACAATTGCGAAAATGAAAGCAGAAATAATACAACAAAAAAACAAGTAAGTAATGAAAAGATGAGGAATCAAGTATCGCAAAACAAGAATGAGTGACTATTTCATCGGTTAACACCAGTGAGAGTGAACGACAGGAAAAATCCATAGAGTAGAGTAGAGAGTAGAACAGTGTCAGGCAAAAAGTCTTCCGGAAAACAGTTGGGGGGGAGGAGGGGGTCGTCGTCAGACTCAGAAAGGGAAGGGCTCGTCCGATTCCACAACCTCCTCAAAGGCCTTCTTGGAGCGGACCTGGGCCGGAAGGGGACCATCCGAATTATTCTCATCGCCCGCAGTGGCAGCCCCCTGACCACTGAGACAGGATCTGTAACAATAAGCAACAAAAAACTACAATGTTTTAAAAGTAAACAACTCAGTCAAAAGAATTATATTGGAAACAAATAGTTTCGTGGACAGTCCGACCATTGAAACCATTGGTTGTGCTGTGCTTTCGAGTTAGAAGAGGCCATATCATTTTTTTGCAAAACCTTATGGCGTATCCGGATATAGATTATGTGAACCTGTTAAGCAGAGAAATCTGAAAGAATGTTCAATCAAAATACCAAGGTCCACAAACAAACAATAACTATTAATCTACAAATGACCACGTATTTAGTATATGCAATTGTGTCATGTAAAATCCAAGTACCGATCCAAAATTTTGGTCAAATCCTCCCGGGACAGAAGGTATGGCGAGACATGGGCGGCCTGAGGGTCCCGGTCTCCGTTGGAGTGGAGATTGACCTCATCGTCGTAGTCCCTGTAGTTCAGGAGAGACACCAACTCCTCAAGGCTGAGCAGTGGAAAGGCCGTCTCCAGCTTTCGGGCCGACTTGAATTTACCTGAAAAAATCACAGAACAGAACGGATAATAACAACAGAGGATACAAGAAATTTCCATTAAAATCTCATCGAATCTCACGATAACCAACAGTATTTAGAAGAACAAGATAGTTAGACAGTTTTACGAGGCAATTCAAAATCCTCACCCAACCCTCCCCCCCAACACTGAAGCAAGTATCAAAAACGAGGGTCACAGGCGTTTTACAAATCCCATGAAAATTTCTCCCACCCCCCGCCCCCCCCCCAAATCCAGAAAAACATCCCCTGCCTCACCATGATGAATGACCATCTTTTCTAGACGGCGCTTCTGCGTGGCGACTTGGATGATTTTCTGATCAATGGTCTGTCGAGTGACGAGGCGATAGATGACGACCGGCTTGGACTGACCGATCCGATGACAGCGATCCTGAGCCTGCAGGTCCCGCTGCGGATTCTAAACAAAAGCAAACAAACAAATAAATAACTCAAAGCATGTACAACACATAGCAACATACACCAGCAGAATTGCAAGACAAGACTCTTGGCGGAAGTGTACGTACGTATCTTTCAGTTGAAATTCTATTTTATTTTTGTGGAACTAAGATTAGATACTGTTTATGAACTGAAATGTTCCATTGATTGTTCAAAAACGCTTTCTCATGAAAATGATCTCTAGTCGCGACAAAAAAGGAGAAGTGACCTACAAAATCACTGTCAAATATGATCACAGTATCGGCAGCGGTGAGATTGATGCCGAGACCGCCGGCTCGGGTGCTCAGCAGAAACAGGCTCACCTCCGACCCGCTCCGACCAAATTCCTCAATCTGAAAAAACAAAACAAAATCAATAATCACTGCATTGTTATGGTGTCGATCGTAATTATTATCTTAAAACGAAGTGTCAAACAATTTCCTAGAATTCTCCTGTTCAAAACTTGGATGAGAGCGCCCCACTCACTGACCTGTTCCTGTCTGTGATCCAGAGAACAGTTGCCATCAATGCGACAGAACCGGACCCCGCGCAGCCAGCAGTAGTCCTGAATTATGTCCAGCACGGACGTCATCTGGGAAAAGATCAAAATCTAGACAAGAAAAAACCCACACATAAAAATAACAAAAAAAACAGGTTCACAAAGTTCACAGCAACAAAAATAATCCACGAAACACTCAGCATGCAAATATGTAGGGCTCCATCCACCCATTCACAGCTGATAATCTGTTCAGAGAGTTAAATTTAACTAGATTTTTAGCACGAAAGAGATAGGAGTGAAAGTAAAGTTTGAATGAACTTGAAAAAGTTCAAATCCGTTAATTTTTATTCTTAGTCTACTGCAAAAACTCTTTCCTAGTTAGCAATATTCCTCCTCTCCGCAAAACTTTTCGTCACACTTCCAAAAAACGTGTCGGTGTACCTCACCACAAAAACACCCAAAAAGCAAGAAAAGAACAGAAAGTAGAAAAAGAGAAACCAAAAAACGGAAAAGAAAAAGAAAATAGGAGGATCCCACCTTATGCTGATCAGCCAGCAGCGATTTGACCAGCTGATCTAGAATGATCATTTTCCCTGAGACAGTGACCAGCTGTTCATCGATCCGATAGTCCCCGTCTGGGCCCGTGAGGGGGTACTCCAACAGGTAGGGGTGGAGGGACGCCTTTCGAAGGATCATGAACAGAGAGCGAAGCGGGATGCGCGACTCGGCACTCTCTCCGCCTTTCTTTTTCCTGAAAACATCAAAGAAATATAGGTCAGAAATTAGGGGGGACGATGAGGCTGCGCAAAATATAGGATAGGGCAGGGGGGCGGTATATATCCGAAAGGCATCCAAAAATTAAGGACCCCCTCAAAATTTCTTTTCCTGCAATGTGCAAAATCATATTAGTCAATAACTTTCAGTTCCTTTGGCATAAAACTAGGGTACTTTAGCCATCATCACGCCAAAATGTCTGAGTATGTATTAAGCACCCTATACTGGGTTTTCTCTAGGCGAAAAAAAGTGGGGGGAAGACCAAAACTGGGGGGGGGAAATCCAAAGTGACCTAAAAATGCCAAAAATGCAGTAAAAATAGCCTGTTTTCTACATATATATACCGCTATAACTATGCCTTAAAAGTGCTCAAAAAATCAAGTTTGAGTACCAAAGTAAACCATTTTTGACCAAAAACTTCCGGCGAAGTCGGAAAATTTTTGAAAATTTTGACCAAAAATCCTTAAAATTTGGCATTTTCTGGGCACCCTAGAGTGAGTGGGGGGGAAGCTCAAAAAAGTGGGGGGGGGGAAGGAGTCGAGTGGGGGGGGGGAACCGAAAAGTGGGGGGCAGTTAGTGTATTTTATTTACTTGCCTGTATGAAAACTCGCTGTAGCCAAGCCATTTTCTTTATTTCAAAAAAATGCTTAGTAAAAAATTCCAAAGACCTCTCAAAATACAATGTTCGTAACTTCTGGGGGGAGCTGCACCGCACCCCCTTGACTCTTCAATCCCACCACAACTTTTAGCATTCCTTCCTCCCGAAACTGTTTGTGGGAACGCCAATGCGTACGTACTCTGTATAACATGAAGTTCTCTCTGATTCTGAACGTTTCACGACGCGCATGATCTTGTCAAATGATGATATGTAGTAAACGTCATAAACAGGGATACATACCACCCACCACGCAGCCTATTTTTTCCTTGGTGTCTATCACTTATGCACCTTAAAAATAAACCTCATCAAGTATATATACATATATATATATATATATATATATATATATATATATATATATATATATGTCACCGTAAAACTGTGGAATCAGGAATTCTGCAGAATTACTGAAATTTTCAGGAATTCTACAGAATTCCTGAACATTTCAGTAAAACTGTAGAATTACGGCGAAACTTGACTTATTCTACAGTTTTCCTGATATTTTCAGGGATTCTGTAGAATTCCGTATTTTGTTCAGGAAAACTGTGGAACTTGAGGAATTCTGTAGAATACCGTTTTTATTTACAATTTTAATTATCAAATTCACATTTTCAATGCTCATACAGTTCCTGTTTTTTTAAATATAGTCAGCCAAACTTTTACAATCATTTTGCGATTAACCAAACATTAAAATTAGAAATAACCAACTGGTAACTTGGTAACTTAAAACGTTATTATGATTGTAGAATTGATTGTAAAAAGTTAGAAAAAAGTAGTAAAAGTACAAACTTTTCACCTAATGTTGGAAAATTTAAAACGTTTAAATATATATATAATTGGTTATTTCAAACTTTAATGTTTGGTTGATCGTGAAATGATTGTAAAAAGTTGTCTGACTATAAAAAGTTAATTTAAAAAATGAAGCTGTATATATGAGCATTGAAAATTTTTTACTTTTCTTGAAAAATTGAAAAACTTTTTACAAATACTCAATCCATCATTAAAGTTTGAAATAACCAATAATTATATATTTATATAAATGTTTTCAATTTTTCAACATTAGATGAAGGTTCCTACTTTTTTCTAACTTGTTACAACCATAATAATGTTTTAAGTTACCAAACTAAAATTAGTTAAGAACAGTTTTTGTTTGCATTGATTGAGATATATATGAAATAATGATTGGTTGATTGTTTGCAAAAAGTTTGAAAAAGTACGAACATTTGATCTGATGTTGAAACATTGAAAACATTATTATAATTGGTTATTTCGAAAAATTATTTATTCGGTATTCTACAGAATTCCTCAAAATTTCAGGAAAACTGTTGAATAATTCAAGTTTAACCATAGTTCCACAGTTTTCCTGAACAAAATACGGAATTCTACAGAATCCCTGAAAATATCAGGAAAACTGTAGAATAAGTCAAGTTTCGCCGTAATTCTACAGTTTTACTGAAATGTTCAGGAATTCTGTAGAATTCCTGAAAATTTCAGTAATTCTGCAGAATTCCTGATTCTACAGTTTTACGGTGACATATACGTAAGACAAAATAGTGGCTTTAGGTTGTCGGGTAACAAAAGAAGAAAATATATAGGAGGGATTGACATAGTTTGAAAGAGAATTTTGTATAATTTGGTAAACTCACCAATTGTTGTTACATTATCCGGATTTATTAGCACCATCAGGATTATCCAGGAAATAGATCTGGTGATAAACATATTTGTAATTGTCTGAAATATTTATTATATAACTTTACCAAAAATATTTAATAGTTCCACCCCACCCTACCCAGATAATATATAAAATTGGATAAATACATCTGACTTAGGGCCCCAACTGAAAAGGTGAATAAATTATTTTCCTTAAATTAAGGGGTAGGACTTAGCCGGGGCGGGGTGCTCTACCCTAGCTGTAACCTGGATATAGTTAACCGGACTTTTGCCCCACGTGTCCCCGCCCACATCCAGCGGTCGCTTGTCTAGACAAACGAGGGGAACGCCGGCAGCTAAGTGGGTGAAACCTGTGTCCAAATCAAATAAGGTAAATGAATTGTAGTATGGAACAGTTGAACGAAAAATTCTAAAACAAAACAAAGTGAATATAAAGTTAACATAAAAACTAAACAATAGTAAGGAGCGAAATCATAACTAGAACTAATAAATTTTTAAAAAATCATAAATTAAAAGTTGTTATTCAAAATATGAAGAAATGTATGTAGGATTAACAACAATGTCATCATTGTGTAACCTACACAAAAACTTTTCCAAATAAATTTTTAATTTTCGCTTTGAATACCCTTTCAATAATAGCTGTGTATTAAGCTTCGATACTCTAGTTCTGAAATCTTCCAGATTTGTAAATCTTTCGTAATATCTTTTAAGCTCATTTAGGTATACGTTGTAGCAACATTTCTCTGAAATGTTACCACTAGCATCCGGTAGGCAAACCACCTTAAAGTTGAAGTCATCCCTCTTGTCGTATACTTTAGTTATGAATTTGCCGTTTTCTATACTTATACTAATATCTAAAACATCTGCTGCAAGTGAAGTAGCGTTTACCTTTTCCAGTGTTAGACAAGTTGGATAAATGTCCGGTTTGGATCTATCAAATTCTCCATCATCATCCACTACAGTTATATCATCAAGATATCTAAACATTTTCCTAAGTCGTTTAAGTTTGTTCCATTCTTTATTCCTTGCACAATTTTTAATAAACTTAAACTCGTAAGCATGTAGTAACAGATTCGCTATAAAAGGTCCAGCGTTTGTTCCCATCGGTATTCCTATTACTTGTTTAAAAACCAAATTTCCCACTTGAAAGTACGCATTATCAATTATAAATTTTAACATAGAAAATACGTAGTTTGCATCTCTAGCTATAGGATTTGCAATGCTTGCCCATCTAGCATATGACTTACTAATTACCATAGCTCTGGTACCGTTACCAAATGATAGATCGATTAGAGATTTAATTTCACTAATTATGTCTTCATGTCGAAGGCTAGTGTAAAGTTTCCCAAAATCATAAGTAGAGACCGATTTAGCCTGTGTGGTATTATTTATTTTATGGAGACTTTTCAAAATCTCCTGTGAACTATCTATAATCCAATATCCGTTAATGACATGTGTACTTTCTTTTATTGCGTTGCAATACCGTTTTTGTCTGGTTTGCACTAGTTTAAGTGCTGCGCCGAGACTCTTAGACATAGGTTTAGTGCAGCACATTGCTCCAGAAATAATAGTTCTGAACGCCGTTGGCTGTTTGTGGAACTTAGGGATAATTTGTATAAATGGTAGGCAATGATTTGTCTCTTCAACATTAACCAAAAGTTTAGTCGAATCCCCAATAACACTCTTTATAATAGATTTACTATCCACATCCGTAAATTCGTAAGTGGATTTCCCATTTTGTTGGGTTCTTAATTCCTTTATAATACAGTCAAAATAAAACTTTTTACAAATAAACGCATAATTTCCGGCTGCCTTATCTACAACCGTTATCACAAAGTCTCTCTTGATTCCATCCATGTACTGGCGTATCCTTTTCTTATTTTTAATTTCGTCATTACCTCGAAAGTTGAAATCGTTCATTGACTCCACTCTATCCTTGAAGGCGATCTTCACTTGTTTGGTCCACTCGGAGATATTACTAGATAGAAGTTTCTTAGGAAGTTTATCCACATATTTGTCTATACCATCATATATGGAATGTAAAACTTCCTCACGTGTGAATGAGGTCCGGGTTCTGTATTTGGTACCTTTATTAATTATGTCCCGTACTTCCTTATCTTCAATAAGATTAGTATTACCAGTAACAATATGATTATGATATGGGTCAATGAATGGAGACCCTGTACAATAACATTCCTTAATAGGATTAATTAGGTCTCTATCCCATACAACACTTGTAATAGTTTGCCTATAGTTGAAGCAGAATTCATTAGCGAAAGGTTTGTCATATTGATAAGTAACCTTAGGATTTGCCCGGCTCTGTTCAGTTTCTGGCCAGTAATTTAACAATGTTCGATTCCCCATTACGGTATGGAAGTTTACTTTATCCAAGGCTTTAAAATAGTTTGAAAGTTAGAGTTCATAACTTATGGACATATTATTATGTAACATAAGGTAACAATATTTACACTGTTCATTGTTTAGTTAAACAACATCAGTTTTCTTACTAAACAATCACTCCACTTAACGTCATAATATACTATTACTATTTAATTATTCACTACAACTTATATAAATAGTCACCGGTATCTGTCTTATTTTAAACATTTTTATTTAAACCAATCCAGAGAGGAAACAAAAATCAAGACTTGTGGTCTAAAATTAGCAGGCACGATTTTAGTCATCCCGCCAGAACAATGCAGTCCCAATTTGAGACAATGCAATTCCATTATTACACTGCAATCGGTCAGAATGTGTGTTCTTGACTTAGGTAAGCTGTTGAACTAGTTTATACCGCTACGGCTTACTAATAGCCTTCAAAGGTGAGAGAGAGATAGTTTTAATTCCAGGCCAGATGAAGTAAATATTTGTAATCATGACAAGATTAAAATTCATGTTTTGAACACGAGATTTCTGCGCAATACTTTTGAAAGGGAGCGGTGTCTAGTCTCCTATAATATATCCTCTAGAACAAAAGGCTTACTTGACTGCAAACTGTAATGTAGGTAGCCCCTCACTTTGATTCACATATAACCACAGGTATGTACTAAATTTGAGTCGTGCAAAATAGCCATACGATTTAGTGTTAGTCTGAGCTAAATCTATCATAAACCATAGCTGTTCCCCATACGTACTGTACATGTATGTAGATGAGGTAGCACAATAGTGTAAACTAATACTCTCTGGGTATGGCTATATTAAAGGTTGCCTACATGAGTGTTGTAAAGTTGTTACAGTCTGTCTTAATGTACAATAAATTAGAATTTCTGAGCATTGCGAGGAAACCGGTTTGCTGGAACAAGCCTCTAGTGCCCGCCCAGTGGGTGTCTTATTCGGACAGCTTTGTAGTATTACGATTGAATTAGCATACACTCATACAGTATTCTAGTTAAGAGACAGTGGGGCTGCTTTTGTAGTTTCAATCCATTTGTCTTTGTTCTTTACAGGCATAAGCTTACACTGATATACATACAGTGGACCATAGAAGAGAGAGACAGTGCGTGCCTATTTTGTGTCCTACTAATTTGGTCACTAGAAAGGAGTCTGTTAGTCTGCGTGTGGTCTTGCTGGCTCTGTGCGCTCCCTCTCTCTGAGTTTGCTCTATTCAGCACCGCAGCACATGAGGCGGCGCTTCAGTGGATCTGCTGCCAATGAACCTCATTGTCTCACTCTGGACTACTCCGTTCCTTAACTCATCCTATCCGCTCCTTTACCTCATTTTCCTGATTATTCCCGTCCTCAATTCTGCCTATGGTATGCTGCCAGTTTCGTTTCTTACATTTCTTAACTTAACATAGATATATATATAATTAATTCCTTATGTACAACTTATTCCTTATAAATAAAATTAATTTATTTTTATAAATAAAATAAATATACATATATATACGTATATCAGTTCCAAACAGTTTGTGAAGTCAAATCAAATTTTTCAATTCATAGGGAGGGAAGAGCATCGGGGCAATCCTGCTTGCCTACCAGCCAGTATGATAAAAATAGCAGGGTTGGTTAGAGACTACTAGAGATGAAACTGGGTCAGTATTCTCCGTCCCAGATACCGGTATATATTTTGAAATTCAAAACTGAGTTGAGAAAACGGTAAAAATGGATAAAAAGTTTGGGGTGAGGGCAATACAGTATTCCAAAGCATTTTTTGGCAAATGAAGCTTTAAGTTTCAAGGGATGGGTAGAAGTTCACAACATATGTTGTCCCTTTTCTCAGCACCAGGATGAAAAATAACATCAGTCCCACAATTCGAGAAAAACGTGAAAGAAAAAACGGCTTCGCCTGAATGTGTTGGTCAATTTTGGTACTAAAACTTGATTTTAGAATACTTTTAAGTAGAGATGCACCGGGGCCGCCACTACCGGGGCCGGGGCCGGGGCCGGGACCTCATCGTGGCCCCGGCCGGGGCCGGGGCCGGGGCCACCTGCCCACCTTGGCCCCGGTGCCGGGGCCGGGGCCGGGACCGGGGCCTGGAAATTCGGGGTCCAAAACGAAAATTTTCAAAAATTTTCTGGAAACTTAAAATGTTGCAATAATTTTTGATATACAAACGTTACTATCCTTGTTTTTATTAATATTGGCGTGAAAACAAACGATTTGTAACACTTTTTGACTTTCGAAAATTCAAAATGTTGGTCAAAAAATGTCAAAAATTCACAAAATTTTGCTAATTTTTGGCCCCGGTCGGTACCGGGGCCTGACCACCGGGGCCGGGGCCGGGGCCGGGGCCTGACTACCGGGGCCGGGGCCGGGGCCAGGCCCCGGTGCATCCCTACTTTTAAGATTAGTTCTAGCTAGAGATGCACCGGGCCGGGGCCTGGAAATTTGGGGTCCAAATTGAAAATTTTCAAAAATTTTCTTGAAAATTTAAATTTTGCAATAATTTTTGATATAGTCAGACCCGGGATAAAAAAGGGTTTTCGACTTAAGCCTCTAACTTTCGCAAATCTTGGCCAATCTGGAAGCGGTTTTGCATGTAAGTGCCCAGCACTGCCCTCTATCGATTCAGGTATTATTCCTAGCACCACAGATTCTCAGATTAATAAAAAAATCGGTGATTTTTTACCCGACAAAATGGTAAAAAAATGGTTTGTGGTAAAAAAATCACCCCAAAATATTGGCGCTAGAGTAGATTTGATGCTTCCAGATGAAAGAGCGCATCAAATTTAGTATATTTGGCCAAAAAAACCAAAGTTATAATGAATTGGTAACAATTTTTATCGATTTGAAAAGTTCAAAAATAGCCATTTTTTAAAAATATTCAAAAATGGTCGGTTTTGACTAATTTAAAGTTTTTAGGCTTAATCGATGCTTTTTAAGCGTTCTAAACGCATTAAAACCCCCATACTGCTTCAGAAAAATTTTTTTTGCTGGGTTCTGACCATTTTTTTTACCCGAAAAGTGGCGAAATTTTGGGAGTAAAAAATGGTCAGCTGGTGGAGCCCCAATGCAGTAGGGGATATGGTGCCTTGTGTGTTAATACTTGGGGCCAATACAAACCCACATGCACAGTATTGGAGCCCGGAGTCTCTCCACGCTAGCAAGAGAAGTTTAGAAATTCCGATATGACCCTTAGCTTTTGGCGGTGGTTTTGGGAGGTCAACTTTGAAATTACACTGAAAACTTTCTATTTGGTCCAGGGGTCTCATACTTATAGTTTGAGGTCATCTAGGGTGGCGCTATATTATCACACATTAGTGGGACTCGCCGGGTCTACCAGGCTTCCAGGGCGGCCCCGTTTTTTTACCCTTATTTGGGGGTGTTTTTTATCCCGGGTCTGACTATATAAAAACGTTACTATCGTTGTTTTCATTAATATCGGCGGGAAAACAAACGATTTGTAACTCTTTTAACTTTCGAAAATACAAAATTTTGGTCAAAAAATGTCAAAAATTCTCCAAATTTTGCTAATTTTTGGCCCCGGTCGGTGCATCCCTAGTTCTAACAGTATTGCGCGGCGGGAAATACAAACCCAAATTTTGGATGTAACTTTTTTATTAAGCGACAAATCGAAAATCTAACGATAACTACTATGAGGCCTTGCGAAGCAGGGCTGGGAGTCTCGGTCTCGCTCACCCAAAAGCCTCGGTCTCGGACCGAGGCCGGAGATATTTTGAAAACATCAAATTTCCGCGAAAATTTTAAATCGATGTAACGAAAATTAGCGGATGTTTATGTGTTAAAGACCCTAATACAGGTCACTGTCTCAAAAACTGGAAGAAATTAAGTTTAAGCTTAAAATTGTCAGTCTCGGTCTCGGTGAAATCTCGGTCTCGCCCAACCCTGTTGCGAAGAGCTTCAAAATGAGCCATAAAACATCCCTCTAGTACTTATGGTTGGTGAGATATTTTTGCTGGAAGCATATAACAGTTTTGACTACATCATTCGAAAGAGCGGATCATTTTTAGTACATCTGCGTCTAAAAATCTCAACATTCTTGCAAAAATTCATGTCAAATTGACTTAATTCTGTAGTTTACAGATTCTACCACCACACAGAATATAGTCAGAGGGGGGAAACATGACGCAAAAGAGGCGGAAAACATGGCCGCCTACTCCTCAACCATAGCAGCTGTAGCTGCCTGGTATAGCCCATTAGAAAGAGCAAGTCTAGAAGACTCGCGACGAATCTGGCAAAAGGGCGTAGTAAGTGACTTTCTATTTTTTTAGAGAAACGGGCGTTTGAAAATTTTGGAATATTTTGATCGATTGTCTAGAACTACAGTTTTAAGATAAAAGCTTGTAACTTTCATGATGTTGACCACAATCAAGCGTAAAACAATATCCAAAAACAATTTGTTAAATAAATAATCTTTACCTGTCACCGCCTAATTTGCATAATTGCCAATTTTTGTCACTTACGCAGACGCCCAAATTGGGCCCAAAACGCCAGAGACGCCCAAAACGAAAAGCCCAAGAGCTGGCTATAGCAATTTATTCCTAAGGCAATGGAGAATATGCAGTTCAATTGAAATTCCCTCTAATTATCACGATTATAGTGGTCACAGTTGTCATCAATTTCATTCCCAAGTCAATGTACCTTTAATTTGAACCGGAATTATTTTGAGTGTTATTTACGTCGAAAAAATTTACATATATTTCCATAGTTGCAAATACCAGACAACTTACGCCTTTTTGCCCTATCTTAAAATTCAAATTTTTGAATCTGCTATGTATTTCATATAAGAAAAAAGGCGTAAGTGAGCCTTTTTGCCAGATCCAAATACATAAATTTTGAACTTACGCCGCAGTGACAAAGTGAAATACTGGATTTATTATAAGGAATTTTAGATATATAGGTCTTTTTGCCAGATGAAACTTTGGAAGTTACAGATATCATTTCTGCAAAAAAAAACGAAACACGGCCATTTGGTCTTACGCCCTTTTGCCAGATCCGCCGACCAGATTGGTTTCTAAGTTTGATTGTGTAAGTAAAGTATAGTCGGGGGGGGGGTCGAGCAGGGTGAGCCATTGTTTTCCCCCACTTTGCCGGTGATGCTTTCCCCCCTCCCTGACTATACTTGACCACAGATGACCTCCCAAAATTGGCCAAAATGCTAAGGATTTTCGAAAGTTTGCAAATATATATCTAACCAACTATCAAACTTTGGCTACTATAAATTTGCATGCGGGTATAATTCGAGTTGTTCTATTACACGGCAACAGTGGTTTTCCCCTACGTGCATCCAGTAAAAAAAATTGACCATGTTTCCCCCCCACATTGGGTCCACTAGAGCTGGGGAAAACATGGTGCCAAATTTTCAAATTTTTGCGTATGCATCAGGAAGACGTATATAACTAATGGTTCTATTGGAAAGAGAATGCTTTAAAACCATCAAAAACCTCAAAATATGCCAACTTTGAGCATTTTTGAAGCTTCCAGCTCGAAAACTTGATTTGCAGCATCAACATGCTAGGTTTCATAAGTTTCAATGGTAAAAATGAAAATCATCAAAAAACTTAACGAAGAAAAAGTTGGAGGCTTGCTTCCCTATTCATGTTTCCCCCCCCCCTGACTATATGTGTTTTTATTGCATGTAAAGCCAAACCCGACCAGACATGTGCAGGAGGGGAAGTTCTGGGGGGGGGTGAAGGGCGGCCGAAGGCCGCCGAAAAACCGAATTTTTCCGGTTTTTTACCGGAAAAATCCGGATTCTGGGGGGGGGGGTGAGGGACCCCTCTGGGAGGGGGATGAGCCCAGGTCGGAGGGGGGGGGGGGGGGGGTGAAACCCACCACCCAACCCCCCCCAAGAACACGTATGAACCCGACCTGTTTTACTGAAAAATTGGCGATTTTTGACGAAATTGAAATATTTGGCTTGAAATGGCACCATGTCAGATTTTGGCCACCTGGACCACACATAGTCAAGCGGGGGAAAAACCCCTTTTTGTTTCTGGGACCAGAACTTTCGACTGGTTTGGGCTAGCACTACGACGGCAGCACTATTACTATATTTAATTAGGGTTTGCCCTAAGCTTTCGACTGAGGTATATATATATAGTTTGTCTCTCTAGGCCCTGCCGTTATGGAGAAATTAAAGTTTTCCGTGTCGGGAAAAACCCGAATGCGGGAAAAACCCATCGCCGGGAAAAAACCCACCCGGATTTTCTGCTGGAAGCGTGCCAGAACAATTTTGACGGTGCCTATCGAAAGAGCGGGTTGTTTTTAGCAGGTCTACATCGTAAAATACCAACATTTGCGAAAAATTTCAGAAAAAATTGAATTTTGAAAATTTTGTATGTTTAACACGTAAACATAGGCAAATTTTGGAAATTTTAAAAAATTGTTTATTTTCGGTAGTTTAAGCATCCTATAGTGTAGAAAACGCGTTTTTATTGTATTCAGAGCCAAACTTTACCTATTTTAAGGCAAAAATAAGCATTTTCGGCCAAAATTAAAATTTTGGCTTGAAATGGCGCCATGTCCGATTTCGACCCCCTGGAGCCCCCACAAGAGAACGAATCCAGGTAAAACCTAAACCAATTTAATCTATAGGCTCTATTAAACAGATGTATGTATTAGTTTGACCTTTCCTTCTAATGGTTAGAAAAATATATATTCAACTTTGGAAAGTGGGTTTTTCCCGCCAACTCTAGGTCACCCCCAGGTCGCACCGGAGGGGTTAGAGTAGCGTGGCATATCATCATGACGCGCAACAGATGCCCTACACATACATACTATCCGCTTTGGTCTAGGTCTTTCCAGTAGTTCAGGGTGGCCAAGCAAAGTTTGCCAAATTTCGGTACTTGGACGGACCAAAATTTTCGAAAATTTCAAAGTACCAAAAAATTTGCGGGGAAGCAGCCGGAGCAACAATAATGCAGCCTCTAGGGTTATTTTGGACGCTCTTCAAGATAGGCTACTAAAATCCTATATAGCTCATACCGGTAAGGCCACACTGGAGGTGGAATTTTCCCCGCTTGACTATATAGCAAGGTTAACAAAAAATCACTCGGAATTTTAACAAAAAAGTCACCCCACCCTGACTCACAGGAAAGTCGCAGAGACTCAATTTTTCGCACGGTGATAGCCACACATCTCGACATTACAGCCTGTGAGTTTTAGCTCCTAGGCGCTCTCCAAGCGTTCAGGGTAGACCTTTAAGTGAGGGCACCCAAAAGTGGCCTCAAAAACGTTCATGACCGAAGTTCCAATTTCGGTTGCTATTTACTAAGGGAAAACCCTAGACAACCCATATTGTACATATGACATGTCCTAACTGTGCGCGATCGATACATATATAGAAGTTCCCAGTCGGACCTCTGGGCCATCCTGGGCTGGGTGATTTCTTGATGTTAAAACAAAACAAACAAACGAACAGCAGCTAGAGCAACACTAACGCCAAATTCGAGCTCAGCGATCTCGAAAACCCTTCTAGCCGTTGTTTTTTACGGTTGCCTGACACTTCTGGGTGATTTGAATTCTGCGCACGAGAAAACCCCCTAGGAGATGTTCTAGCCATTTCGGACTGTCGGTAACTGGAGGGTCACGGGGTCACGTGACCGTGGGTCATATCCCACCAACATACGAAATCAGAAGTTTCTCTGCCAAAACGCCTGAAAATAAGTTATAATCACTCACAAACACGAAAACACAACGTTTTAGCCTTTAAACGGCATTTTAGAGCCACCAGACTTCATCCTGGACGCTGCCGGGCGCCATCAGTGACCACTAAGACTTCGGCGAGGTCAGTTGCCCTAGTTACAACAATACGTCAGCGGTTTTGGATTCTAAATTCGTTATTTAGTGCGCTCTATCCAAAACTGATGCGAAAGCGTTGCTACCTGCTCCCAGGGATCCGATCCACCACTGATTTTTTGCTAACGGGTGATTTTTTTGTGAAACCGTTAACAAAAAATCACAGACATTCGTCTACTGCAACTTACTGGTAGGTCGTACAGCAGCGAACTGGGTGGTTTAAAGCTTAGCCCAAGGCCTATCCATGGGTTCTCAAAATAATCGATTTGGTTTAGTTTTGCGAAAGTTCCAGCCAAAAAACCAAATTTTGATTTTTTTTGTTAACCTTGCTATAGAAGGCTTAAAAAGGTAATATCTTTTACCAAATTGATCAGGAGGCGCTATTGAGCTAAGAAATGCATGAATTTATCCTGTGCTGCTAATGGTTAGAAAAAAATTTCATTTTGAAATTTGGGTAATTCCGCACATGGGTTTTTTCCCGCCGAGTCTAGGTCACCCCCAGGTCGCACCACAGGCAGTAGAGCCAAATTGCATACTCCATCGCGAAGTTAGAGACATATCCTCGGTGAAACTTTAATTCGTTTTGAGCTAGGACTTTCCAGTAGTTCAGGGTGGCCCACCAAAATTGACCTTGCCTGACCCCCATGTTGGGACCAATACTTGCTAAGTCCCAAAAACTTTGCTGAGAGTCAGCGGGAGCTACAATACACCCTCTAGGGTAGTTTTGGACGCTCTTTAAGATAGGCTATTAAAATCCTATCTAGCTCACCTGGGCTTTTTCTTGGCGAAAAAAGTAGGGGTGGGAAAGTGGGGGTGAGCCCCCCTTTCACTAGTGGGGGGGGGGAATCCAAAGTGGTCTAAAATTGGCAAAAATGCAATAAAACTAGCCTGTTCTCTACATATACTGCTATAACTATGCAAAAAAGTGCTCAAAAATCGAGTTTGAGTACCAAAATAGACGATTTTTGACAAAAATTCCGGCGAAGCCGGAAAATTTTTGAAACTTTTGACCAAAAATCCTTAAAATTAGGCATTTTCTGGGCACCTTACAGTGAGTGGGGGGAGGCCCAAAAAAGTGGGGAGACGCCCACCCCCCAGTAAAAAAGCCCGGCTCATATGGGTGACTCACACTGGCGTAGGGTTTTTCCAGCATCTCGGACTGGGTTTTTTCTCGCCGCGCTATATATGCGCAACACCGACAATTTTTACTGCATTTTTAGGCCATTTCTTGGTTCCCCACTTTTGATCTTCCCCCGCTCCCCTTTTTGGCCTAGAGAACCCTCAATTAGCTACGAGTTAGACAACAATAACTTCAGAATCAGTTCCATATCTGCCAGTTGAGCACCTATACAGGAACATTGTGCATTTTTGCAGCACTTGTGAAACCTGAACGAATATACTTGGAAGTTAACAGATGAAGTTTTAATTAACTGGTTAATTTTATATAATTGATTTTGTTAATTGAAGTTTTCAGGTTTCTATAAACAGGCAAAAATTCTATATATAAATATTTTGTAGCAAAAATTACGAAATTTACAAATACCGGATCCACACCGGACAAATCTGAGTCAAGCTCCTTCATGGATTTTGAGCCACACGAATTTGGAATTATAGAGAACCGCCGCAAACACGCGATTACCTCGGCGCATATGGCAAAAGTCATAGCGACATCAGTTAGTAGCGAATTGGAGCTAATTTTTCAACCATTCCCTTGACCGGAGAACAGCTAACAATTCTGTTTCTGTTCATTGTTTTGTTTAGAAAATACTTTTCTATATTTCAGGAAACCCAGGATATGGAAGAAATCAAGGAAAGGTTGCCGTCAGAGGACCGATACCAGAATCCCACCCACTACCGTCCCTCTACCACAACCTCTTCAGCAATCCCAATCCACTGGATCTCAGACACAATCAGAGAACAATACTACCAAAAATTCCCAAAAAATTGACCAGAAAACGTCTACTGTTGCTCAAGAAAAAGTCCAAACCGCCGGCAAAGATTCCCCACCAGGACAACTGGAAAGTCTACCAGAGAAGCAAAGGCAGAGATTGGAGAAAGGAAAAATCGAAACAGGAACAAAAACGGAACATTTATGATCTGTTAGCCGCAGCCGCACCCGCAGCCACACAGAATACTGGGGGTCTGGACAGTCTAGTCCAGATGCTGCAGCTGGGACAGAGCCCCACAGCAACCCGACAACTGGGCGGGTCAGGGGCCACGGGAGCCTCCAACACCGACAGGCTGCTACAGATCCTGGGACAACAGTCACAACCAGCTCCCTACGGTAACAACGGAGGAGGTCTGCTAGGACTGCTGGCCACTCAAGAACGACAACAACAACAACAACAGCAACAACAACAACCTTCCTTGGCAGATCTGCAGGCCCTACTGGGCAGAGCGGGTCAGCAATCCCAGCAACCGCCCCCGCAACAGGGACTGGGAGGTTACCCGTCTCCACAGTCCACTGGTCTCAATGCAGGGCAACTGGGTCAACTGCAGGGCCTGTTGGGGCAAGGAGGTGCTGCAGCACCACAACCGCAAGCACCGCCACCGCCGCAAGGAGGTGCCGGAGGCGGTCTCAACAATCTGCAAGCCCTTCAGGCCCTACTGCAAGGACAGCAACAGCAACAGCAGCCGCCACCCATGCCGCAAGCGCCCCCGCCGCAACAGCCACAGGGCAACTACGGCGGCACCGGCGGTGGAGGCTATGGATATCAAGGAGCCCCCCAGAACGCAGCACAGTCTCCAAACACTAATCTCGCTGCTCTACAAGCCTTGCTGGCTCAGCAGCAGCAACAACAACAGCAACAGCAGCAACAACCTCCTCCAGCACTTGGAGGAGGAGGAGGAGGAGGTGGAGTTAATCCGAACCTACAGGCTCTATTAGGCGGCGGCGGCGGGGGAGGGGGTCCACGACTTCAGAACCCACCCCCAATTCCGGGTACGGCAGGAGGGGGCCTGGGGACCTTGGACACGGCAGCCCTACAGCAGCTCTTACAGCAAGGCGGACAGCCAGGAGGTCTGCTGCCCGCTCCGGCGCCACAGCCCCCACCACCGCAGCCGGCGCCACCCCAATTTCAGCCCTCCCATATTGAGCAGCTGATACAGCAGGCTCATCTACTGAACGGAGGCGGCGCAGCACAGCAGGGCGGTGCGGATCCCTTGGCACAGCTTCTGGGCGGTCGCCAGGGCGGTGGGAATCAGCACGCCCTCCTGCAGGCGCTCTCGGGGCCGGGCAATGCCGCCATACCGCACCAGGGCGGGGGCGGCTACGGAGCCCCGCCGGCCCAGCAGTATGGTCCCGCAGCCGGTACAGGCAACATCGCCGTCAACAGTATTGCCAACCAGCTGGCAACGCTAAGAGCAATACAACAGCAACAGCAACAGTCAACACTGGGCGCCGGAGGAACCTATGGGAATGGGGCTGGTGGAGGGGGTACGGGTGGGGGTCTCATCAGTCAGATACGTAATCTGGGCCTACTGAGTCAATTGCAGCAGGCGGGAGCCGGCGCCGCTCGATCCTTCCCTACCCGGTCCAACCCACCCGTTCTCGATACCACCTCCTCCTCTTCCTCAGAGCTGGTAGATCAACTAATTCAACAGCTTCAACTCAGTGGTGGGAACAACAACAACAACAACAACAACAACTATCCAGAAAATAATTCCGCTGCCCTTCTGGCCCTGGCAGGACTGAGCAAAAATGGGATTCCGGCCGCAGCGGCCAATTCCCTGCTGACCGGAGGCATCTCCACCGGAGGCCTCGGACAGCAGGATCTGGGAAACCTGGCGGGGCTCCTGGACACCCTAAATCTGGGCAACAACGGCAACGGCAACAGCAACAACAAGGGCGCCGGACTTCTCCTGAAAAGTCTTTACGGAGGAGCCAAGATGAAGAAACGGAGCCCCTCAAGACTGCTCTACCCGGTAGCAGCCAGTCAGAACAGTCTACCCGGACGCTCCCCCTACTGGAGATCTACTCTGGTTGTATTTTGATATATAATTCTTTAATTGCATACATACTTCACAGCAGTTTCTGATGAGTCATGCTTTCCCCCACTCCCCTCGTCTTTACTTACACGTATATCGTTGTCTTGTGGTGATCAGATGTATTAACGGCCGTGATATGCAACGGTGAATGTGCAGTAATAAGATATATGCTTGTGTAGTTATGGCATGTTATTAAACGTCTATTGGGTTCTGCGCGCGCACACTTACACTCAATTTTTACAACTCTTACTGGACCTTGAATACAACTCTCCTATACAATAGCAGAATGCAAAGCAAACAACAGTTAACCAAAGGACTTTCTCACTTCAAGGAATAACAGTAGAAGTAAAATTTGCAGACAAAGTGCGACTGAACGCACTGTAGTAGAAAGCGCTACATCTGGGTTTACTTTAGTAGAGGGAGCGAGCAGGGGGGCGCGGCGCCCCCCCCCCACTTTTCGGGTTTTCCCCCACTCATTATAAGGCTGGGGTTTTTTTTAGGCAAAAATAAGTGGGGGGGGGACGCCCCCCCCCCACTAGTGGGGGGGAGGTCAAAAAGTGGGAGGGAAATAAAATGAGCTAAAAATGCCAAAAATACAGTATAAAAAAGCCTGTTTTCTACATATACAGCTATAACCAAGCATAAAAGTGCACAAAAATTACGTTTTGGCACCAAAATAGACGATTTTCGACCAAAAAATGCCGGCGAAGCCGGAAAATTTTTGAAAATTTTGACCAACAATCCTAAAAATTTGGCAATTTCTGGGTACCTTAGGGTGAGTGGGGGGGGAAGCCCAAAAAAGTGGGGGGGGGACGAGTGGGGGGGAAGAGGTCGAGTGTGGGGCCCAAAAAGTGGGGGGGGGCGCCACCCCCACCCCCCCCCCAGTAAAAAACCCCCAGTAAGGCGCCCAGAAAATGCCAAATTTTAAGGATTTTTGATCAAAATAGCCAATATTTTAACTATATTTTGGTACTAGAACTTGGTTTTGAGCACTTTTTAGCTTAGTTAATGGAAGTTTCGTAGAAAACAGGCTAGTTTTACCGTAGCATTCGAAGCCACTTTATTCCGCCCTGCAACACTCCCCAAGAAAAAACCCAGCAACAATCAACCAAACAATTCTCCATCTCTGAGGGAAAACATCTGCAACAAGCTTTGAACACAAAGACGATTAAACATGGTATATAGTATAAAGTAGTATATTGCTTACGAAAACGCAGTAGCACTAGATGACAGACAATAGGCAGAAAGTGTATAATAGAAACTGCTGAGATCAAAAATTGAGAAATAATGCAAATAAAGGTTTACGTTGTCACAACAGCACACGCTAGTGCAGGCACATCAGATAAACCTCTACGTAAACTATTCCCAGTGAAATCTTAACTTTAGACTATCAATTTTAGCGTCACTCCTATAAGTTCCTACAAGCTTTATTATTTTGCAAGCCTAATCCCAATCATACAAATCTTGACGCAACTTTACAAACGTTTACAACAACTCAGATTACAATTTCCAAGCGGACACATTCATCAACCACAGTCAACCTTATTTATTTAATTATTATGCCCACATCATACCCACGTACTTTTTGGCACTACTGTGGGAGCCTGCGGCGGGATCATGTGACTGCTGCTGTAGACTGGCCATCAGCGTTTCATACTCCTGGAGGGCACCCTCGTCTCCCTCAATGGCCTCGTCCAACAGGGCCTCCAGTCGACACCGCACGGCGGAGGTGGAGTGACTCCCTCTGGAGGAGGAGAGTCGACGACTCTTTCGACGTCTAGACGGCTCCTCATCCTCCCTCTCTCCTGGTACAGACAAGGAAGCATTTCCTTCGTCGTGGGCATCCTGAAGCAAAAAGCAGAGGAAAAATCTACTAATAGCAGCGTATTTTTTAGGGATTTTTCCGGGGGGGGGGGACTTCCCGGGGGGGGGGGGGGGGCGTGAAGAAATTTTCGGGGGGGGGGGGGAGATTTTTGCACAAATGAGCCAAAAATGGTGTTTTTGGCGTATTTTGAATGGTGAAACGCAAAAAGTTCTCAAAAATGCCAGGATTTAAGCTAAAAATAGCTATTTTTACGAAAAAATCCCCATCGAAGCCGGGGAATTTTTGAAAATTTGCCTATTTTTGGCAAAAATTTGGGCCTCCAAAAAATCCCGGGAGGGGGGGAGGTCAATTTCGGGGCCCCCCGCGCCCCCCCACCCCCTGTAAAAAATACCCTGAAAAGTGATGAGGGCGGTTCGAAAACATATCCATCTCTGTCTGTCTGGTGGAGGGGACTAGCAAAAAAGGTTCCAGGTTGGTGGTGGGGAAGGGGAGGTCCCAATTTGGGGTATGGTCGTTAAAAGAGGCTAAGTTTCGCTAAATCTGAGTTGTTGCTGACGATGTGCCCACCAAATGAGGACCTCAATCAGGGTCGCTTTTGGCTTACGCTAAAACGTCCCCAGCAAACGGGAAACTTTCGCGTATTGTGGGCGGAGCACCGTTACATAATGCAATGAAGAGAAGATCTCCAGTGGTTTACTCTTCTAAATTATGTACAGAATGTACTGCAGTGTACTGTCTGTACTGTATAACAGAATTATGAAATCTTGTTAGGCTACAGTGCAAAAATTATAACAGCAAACGTAGACAATATAATCGTTTCTCCAAAAACTTTCCTCCAAACTTTACCTGAACGTTGGTGAGGGCAGTTGTTTCAACTTAATAGAGGTCAGTCAACTAAAGATACCTCAGCTAAGGCGTCGTTTTTAATTTTTATTGTAAATTTCCTTAAGAGCTGAAGCAAACCTTGGAAACATGTTCTGCCATTCTAACGTAAATAGATTGTAAAATTTGGAAAAAGACTTGCGTTTAGTACGGAAGAGCTCGGAATTCATAGCGAACTCCGTTAGAATTATATAGTAACCTGTTGCTCTTCCGAAGGTTCCTGAGATTCGGCGACAGTGGCATTATGAGAAGTGTTGTCCAGAATGGACTTATCCAAGGCGGCCTTGTAGTAGCTCATCTGAAGGGGCGTCATCCCGGCGTAGACCAGGAGCTCCCGCTTCCGGGGAATGTCCAACTCCACGTCAGACTTCACTCGGCGCAGCAGAAAGGGGCGCAGAATCTAAAGAAAAAACACGAACACAGTATGGACTCTCTGACAAACATAATATTTTGACTTTATTTATTACTTTGAATTATTTTGAATTTATTAATAAACATGTATCATTTTCACAAACATACGTACAGAGACAGCTCTCAAAGTGTCTAGCTACATACAAACCATGATATATGCCAAAATAATGGCATCAATCAAATCTCGAGCAACTACGTATATACATTCTGATATACAACAGTCACTTTCTGAACCTTATCGCAAACCCTGCGTTTACGTTAGGGTATAATCACTGATATTTCACTGAGTACAGCTTAATTTATCACTGCTTTTGTTGTGTCTATTGTATCAATGTATATACTTATTTATGCACTAATTGTATGCGTGCTTCTAACATCACGTATGTCTGGAGTTGGTCGCCAGGGGACGAAACGACTTTTTATCTAAAAATGGGTGGTTAATTTAATCACTAAAATAACCTGATTGTAAGCCCCTGATGAGTCCCACAATCAGGTCAGTCGGGCATAACAAGGCGGTCCGTATATGAAAATGATGCACTTATGTAATCTGGCACAATGCTCTTGCACTTCTTATTTCTATACCACAACAGTCTCCAATTTTACTGTCATAATTTTATTAATATAGTCCACATTAATCTTAGTTTTGTTTTGTGGTTCTTTAATGTACTGTATACAGTAAAATAACTTTCGTGTACTACTTACATCATGCAGCGTTGAGAGCGTCTTTCGTTCGATGTCCTCGTAGAGGGCCCGCCCTGCTTCGTCCGAGTCCAGTAGACTGGAAAAGTCAAAGTAGGACTCAAATCTGAAGAGAGCATACAACAGAAGAGTTTAAGAATAAAACAAAATGGAACAGCACGAGGAAAAAACAGAAGTTTGGAGATTTTTAGAAAAATTCAAAAAACATAAATAATACGTATAAGTTATGATAAAAAATTAGAAACTAATACTGACAAAAAGGAAAATTAGCAGTTTTCATAGAAGAAAATCGTGTATAAAAATCCAACACAGACTGAACAAGTCACATTACAATTATGTACAAGACTCAGAAAATGTGTAGAAAGTCGTACTTGTTAACATTATCAAAGACTTCCGGGAGGAGAAAATTGAGCAGTGCCCAGAGTTCAGAGAGATTGTTCTGGAGAGGGGTGCCCGTCAGAAGCAGTCTGTTCACGGCATTGTATCGACGCAGTTCCCTAAACACAATGCAACACAACAGATACAAAGTGGTTTTTATCCAGAGTGGGTCTACGTTCGGAGAATCTCTTGGTGACCTGTGGCTGTGTATATACTATGTTCCAACTAAAATCTAAAATATAAAAATGCAAACTACAACATTGTGTGGTAGGGATTGCATTGTGAACAATATACGAGAAACAGATTTACGTTTAGACAATAACAATACACTAGATAGTCTGGTATCCATCGTGGATCCGCCTGCTAGCCCGCATTTACCCGATTTTCTCGACATAACTTCCGCACACACCACACATACATAAACATAACTAAACACAGTCATCACACAAAACGCTTCAGCAGACTTCTCAGGTACGGGAAGAGTCGCTTTTTTTAATCAACCATTTCCCATTTTCTCAGGTGCTCGATACTCAAAACAACCTGTCATTTTTTAGGGTTAACTTATAAGTCCGTAAATTAGCTAAAAATTCAGAAAATTTTTGAAAATTTGACCTCAAAAACTTTAATTTTCGACACTTTTGGGCGACCCCCAAAAAAGTGCCGAAAAGTGGGGGGATGAAAGTGGGGGGGGTCCGAAAAATGGAGGGGGGAACCGAAAATTGGGTGTCCCCCCACCCCGCCCCCACTAAAAAATGCCAGACAACTAACATAAAATCAACGAATCCATGGACTCAGAAGGGAGCAGAAACAGCGTACGGTATAAGAATACAGGTACATGATATACAAACTCATGGGACCTTATGAGACGACAATTCATGTTCTTGATCCGATGTCCCTCGTCAATCACAATGTACTGCCACCGAAAGGACTTGGCCAGTTTGTGTCCATCCATCATGGCTATCTAAACAAAACAAACAAACAAACAAACATGGCGACATTAGAAACAAACCCAGTACGTGGGTTCTGTTTCGAACGCAGGACGACTCGTTCGCGCTCCACACTGCCTTCAAAGAGATAAGCTAAAACATTGCAAGTGGCATTACGGCGGCACTTTCAGGAGCCCAGCGCTCTACCCGTATCTACTCAACTTCAACTGGCGGCGGAGACGTAGCTAGTTTCTTGCTCAAAAATGCGCAGTTTTTGATTGATGAAGTGTTCGATGTGATATTGCGATAAGTTTCTATCGTAGCAAATGCCTGCCCTTCTTAGAGTTGTCAGTTAACTGCTGATTGCTAATTAAAAAACTGAAGCTGTGAAAAAAAGAGGAGAAGGAACAAGTAATAAAAATGCTCCTCTGGAGCATGAAAAAGTAATATGGGTGATGGTGTGAGGTTGCGAAATCAAGAGAGGACTAGTCTTAAAAATGCTTAATATGGGGGCTAGGTTCAAAACCAGAAGAGGACAAGGTTATGAGCGAATTAATATGGGCACAGCTTCGCCGAGCAACCTATATTCGCGAATTGCGGAATTATACATGCATACGTAATAATGTTTCGATTTATATACTTTATAGTGCACAAATAATTTACAGCTCTGATATTCGAGCTTTGACGAAGACACTTTTTCTATTAAGAATCTCTTGATAGTTACTGTGCATTTTCCATTTCTACGGAAATTTATATAATATCAAGAATAAATGAGCGAATCATTCCGACGATGTTCTGTTTCCTCCCGGATTGAACCAATAACCTTGATATCACATCCTTAGTTTTCTAGTTGCTTGCCGAAGCCCAACACAACGAAATAATGTTAATTTACGTATATATACGTATAACCTAATTTAAACTGTATGAAATACTCTTTTACCTGTCGTGTTGTAGAAATATGGAATAATCTTCCAGCTGATGTTGTAAATGCGCCAAATATTGCTATGTTCCGTGAGCGGTTGAATGAATGCGACCTATCTAGATATACAAAGGGACGGGACTTAAATGCCGGTTAATCGGCAATCCTCGTCCCATTGCCTATGTATTACTGTGTGTGCGTTATACGTTCTTATTTAGTATTAGCTGTTATAATTATTGTTATACTGGCAGTAAACCAAACCAAACCTAGCTAGTCTAACCGACTACGCAAACAACATCTTCAACGATTTTTTGAACGTTTAAATTAATTTTTTACTAGACTTGACAGTTGACATTGTTAGCTCTGTATGCGACAATCAATAAAGCGAAGCGTGAAAGTCCGCGAATATGGGTTGTTCGGCGAAACTGTGCCCATATTAATTCGCTCACAATCTAGTCCTCTTCTGTTTTTGAACCTAGCCCCCATATTAAGCTTTTTCAAGACTAGTCCTCTCTTGATTTTGCAACCTCACCATCACCCATATTACTTTTTCATGCTCCAGAGGAGCATTTTAATTACTTGTCCTTCTGTCATTTTAAAGGGTCCCTTTCAAACACTGAGTTAATTGATATAAAGAGCTTGAACAGTGCCACAGGTAGGGCAGAAAAGTGAAAAGTGATACCAAACTTGACAACGTTTGAATACTTTCATTTGTGACCCCCCCCCTCACCAGACACACCACCGGTCACTTCCATCGGTTTCGGTAATATGCCCATTGAAACGATCGCAGCCGATTTACTATATACGTATGCCCCCAATCAAGATGATGAAAAACGCTGTTTTAGGCCGTTTGACCAGTGGTCAATAGGCACCATAGGCTGTAGTGACCAGTGGTCACTTCCGTCGGTTTCGGCGATATGCCCATTGAAACGAGCGTAGTCGGTTTACTATACAGTATATGCCTCCAATCAAAACGCCGAAAAACGCTGTTTATAGTGAGTTTTCCCAACTTTGACCCTGGGCGAGGAACCACGGGAGCCATGCTGACCAGTGGTCACTTCGGGCGGTATCGGCGGTATGCTCATCGTTTTCAGTGGCCCCGATTTACTATATATGGGTACCAGAGATGGAACCGGGTCACCGGGTCAGTTCGGGTCACTTTTTGGACCGGGTCACCGGGTCACCGGGTCAAGAGCTTCGACCCGGTCTTGACCCGGTTTTCTGAATTTACCACAAATTTAAAATTTTTTGGCTTACCAAGCTAAAACTTTAGCTTAAATTTTTGTTCCATGTGCAATATTAATTTGCTTTTTTTCCAATATTTTAGTCTTGAGCATTTTTGCTGCTTGAGGTTATTTGAATCTGTCTGTATTTGGCAGATTATTGTTTAGCTTTATCAGTTTCATGATTAATGTATGAATCTATTTAGTACCATATGTTTTGCAGATTATTTTCACAACTGTGACCAGTTTGTTGTGTCTGGTCAACGGGACTGTGCTAAGTCTGGGAGAGCTACGTAAGTTACAGTTGTATGGCCGCTAGTCAGCTGTGTTGGCCAGGCCTATGTGTAAGAGAGTTAACACTAGTTAGTACGTGTGTGCACAGCTCGGCCAGCGACCGTGGACCACACAGCAAGACTAAACTAAAGTCTGCGCCAACAGAGTCTATGTATATAGTAAATAACACACAGGCACGCCACTAAGTGTTCATACGCGGGTAAGATTCACGAAAGCCCTTTAATCATAGACACTCACCGATCAGAACAATTGACAGTCACACAGACACTGTGTCCGCTCAGAGTTGTACAGCACGGAGCTACAGTACTAAGTAGAAAGTCACCGCACAAACGTTAGAGAGAGAGAGAGAGAGAGAGACAGAGAGTGAAAGAGACAGAGAGTGAGAGGGCTATATATATATATAGACACTAGGGAGGCTAGAGAGAGACGCTCAGCGTGACACTGGTTCTGGCCCTCAAGATCAAAGATTGAGGTCTTAAATACTCTTGCTGCAGGTGTCCTGACACGTGGCATGATTACTACTTGTAGACACAATAATTCCGAGTATTAACGAAATTCAGTGAATAGGAGCTTACGTAAGAACCTGTCGGAAACTGTCGAACATGCCAAACACGTGCACTCTCACTGACACACACATACATCTCAAATCTAAGCCCTTCTGTTATATACGAACTTACAGGGTACCTATATACAGGTTACAATTCAGGCTTAGCTGGTTACATTCCTCCCGCGCTAGTTCGAGCTCCGGCGAGGTTAGAAACTGTAGAGAATGTTTAAGATTATAGAAAAGGGACAATACTCACCGTGATAAGCAGAAGGCAGAAGCAATGTACAGGCATTTGGTGAATAAAGGGAAAATAAACAAAACAGGTCTATTTACACTATGTACACAATCCAGCGTTCTGTAGGGTGACTGGGGTAACTAACAGGGGCCTTCCGGTGGCTTCGGCCGGATCAGCCGTAAGCTCAGAGGGCCTACCTGGCGGGACTGCCAAGAGTCTCGGGGCGGGGGAGAGGGTTTCCGTTTACGATTAGCTGGGTTGAGAGGGCAGCAGTTTGTCGACCGATGAGAGTCGTAAAGCATACTGATGTTACCGCTGCCACCGCACCGACTATAATACAGACAACGCGGGTTGAGCATGGGTCCGCGATTCCGACGTCGCCGAGCGGGTACCGGAGGAGTGGGCCTTAGCTGGTTACACAACCAAGGTAGATGTTTGCGCAATACAAAATAATAACCAATTTTTTAAAGTTCTCAGTGTTTTCAGGCCGCACTTTTTACACTTTTCACCATTACTTGGACTGATTTCCCAAAATTTCGCAGACGGATAAATTATTGATTTTGCCAACTCATTTCTGCATTAATTTAAAAAATGTTACAGTCTTATTAAATATATACTTTTCAAAAAACCTAAAGCAAACATATGTATGTCATAGTTATTATTTTTGGGGTGGTGATGAAACATGAAAGCCAAAAATTTAGCCTTCCCAGGCAAAATCAAAAATTTTTTGCAGATTTTGGAATTTTCTGGAAAACCGGGTCACCGGGTCAAGCCAGAGTGACCCGGTTCCATCACTGATGGGTACCACCCCAGGGCCGAAAAACGCCATTTTAGTGACTTAGTAAAAGTGGGACTTAGAAACTTTTCGCCCAAACAGGCCAAAAAAGCAAAGTTTGGGCCCATCTCCTGAAAGCTGCAGAGCGAAATTAAAAAATCCCCCTCGTTACTTTGTGCGCATAGTCCGAAATATTCAAATAAAATAAACCAAACCGATCTAGCCTGCGAAAAAAAGTTGATTTCAACCGAAGTGCCAAAATAGCGAAGGTCTGACCTTGGGGCCTTGGCACAGAGCCAAAGTTGGCCGAGTGTCAAAATGACCTTCGTTTGGTAGCATGGGGGGATACTGTCTACCAACATATCATAGTAGCATTGGACCAAAATGCCTACATCGTTCCCACACTTCGCTAGAAAATGCACTTCCAATAAGCGTTATTAACCGAGAAAAAACAAACGCACGGTAACTATCGCCTAGTGCAAAATTCGAAGTTTCGAATTCGAACCAAAAGTATGGTGGTACTTGTAGTACTACTCGAGTACTTTACGATGGTAACATTTTTATCCCCCCCGGACCTCTAATTAGCTGGCAACAGGCCAACACGGTCTCCAGAGGGCCGCGCAGACGCCTTTATACCCATATTATGTAGGGGCGCTATCGCGCCTCTACATAATAATTCTGAGCAGCGGATGATAATTACGATTGAGGTAATTATTATGTGGATGTGATGAATTGTACCACCTAACCCACCTCGTATGTCGTGATGACAACAGGCATGACAGAGATAGACTTCTCCACGGGAACCGACTCCCTGATTTGTGATCTCAGGGAGGAACGCCACGTCTTCTCCCCATGATAGAGGATAACCGGAACCTAAATAAGAACAAAACACGTCATCTAAATTAAGTCTTAACGTAGCAAAACTCACAATACAAAATATGGTAATGTGGACTAAAACTGTGCGAATAATCCTGATATAACACACCTTTGGAGCAAACTTTTGGAATTCGATCATCCAGTTGGGGACAGTGGAGAGAGGCGCGACGACCAGGAAGGGTCCGGGGACGCCCATCTCGATCAGGTGGCAGACGAGGGCGATGAACTGGATCGTCTTCCCCAGTCCCATCTCGTCCGCCAGGATCCCATTGATTCCATTCTCAAACTGAGCCTAAAAATCAACTCTGAAAACTCATTCAAAATAAATCGCAACCGATAGGTAGGTAATATAACTCCAAAACAACACAGAAAATGCCATTAATCGAAAGAGGAAGAAAATGTGCACTTTTTCCAGCATCAGGGCTCAAAATAGTGTTACTCCCTGTGCATACCTATCCCTAAACGGTTGCATACTGTCGTAGTAGTATACACAGCCGCGGGCAAATATCAACAAACATGGCAAGCGACGGACTTTAACTGTTCCATTAAGCGGAAAGGGCACATACGTAGATATGAGCAGAAGGAAAAATGTGTAAAAATAAATAGAACAGTGAAGGAAAAATTTGGTATAAAAAGTATATATATATAACCTTAAGCCAAGTGAATCCCTCCAGCTGATAGGGCCGCAGGGTTCCACCACTCAGGAGGGACGGCTGGGCGGAGAGTGAGGGAGGGTGAGTGGCCAGAGGTGAGCTGGAAGAGCCGAGTCCAGGCAGGACAGAAGAACCAGGATGCTGCGCTGCGGCGGACCTCCCTCGACGCTGCTGCAACAAACAATAGCACACACTTAAACCACACTCCAAAAGGGCTCACAAATAGAGCAAAACAGGCACAGGAAGTAAACTGAGCAGTCCCCCTAGACTGAAAGTAAAACGAGAAGAAAGCAGACTTACGACGTAGGCTAGTGCCCATATGTACGTTACACCAATATACGTATATACATATGTGCACAACATCTGTAGAAGTTTCTATGTAAATAATATTCGCGTAACATTAAGGTAACTAGGTTTAAAAATAGCGGCGAGGTGTTGGATTAAATAGTCATGAGAACTAGTCAGAAAGCGTTAAGGATAAGATTTCTTTCGGCGGTGACCAATGAATGACTATGAAAGACTCTTTATTCCTGCCAGAACAAACACAATGGCAGTGTTTTTGCTCAAAAATGTGCGCAATGACACACTTTTTTCTGAAATGAGCAAAAAACGTACGTATGATTTAATCTAGCTTGTATATGCAACTCGCTTTGCATACAAGTCATGAAATCTAAAAGTGATTATAAATTATAACTTATAACCAAATTATACATATATAATTTTAGTTTGGCAGTATTTGGAGAAGTTTACAAAAGTTTAACAGGAGGATCCGTGACTGCTAGGTTTATGCTATTATCCGTTTCTCTACCCAGCGACAGTTCTAAAAGCATTTAAAAATAGAGATGCTCTGGGCTGAGCCGTGAAAATTACTGAGTCAGATGTCGGAACCTTGAGGCTTGAACCATTTTCTGAAAACTGCGTAATTTTCAATGAAATTTTAAACTAGCGTGTATTTTTGTTTTTATAAATTTTTTTATAAAATGCAGTGAGCATTCTTAGCTTGTAAACAACTTAAAAATTGCCAAAAGGTTTCATCATTTCGCTAAATTTAGAGAACAAATTTACTTTTATATCAATAAAACTTGAAGATTAGCATACGTAGTTTGCTTTTCTTTTGCTTCTGCGCCCCAGACCTGACGTTGCAAAGTTGAGTTTGCAAATTCAGCCATTAAGTTCTGGCATTTATAATCAGCAGCTCTGAACATTGTAGAAAAGTCATGTAATCACTAGTAAAATGCAAAACAGGAATTTTATGCTAATTTTAGCATTTTTCCTGCTATGCGCACTTTTTTAACAAATTGCGCAAAAAATTTTGGGGCAGTGCGCAGAAGAGCGCAGAAGTGTCCGAGAAAAAAAACACTGCACAATGGGATACCTTTTTGACTTCGATTTCGACCTCCTAACCATAGGCCAAAAAATTGCGAAATTTTACTATTTTTACCCTGAATTTTCGAAAAATTTAGCGACATCTTTGTTATTTTAGCTTAAAATCGCCTAAAACTAATAATTTTTAGCAGTTTTTGCACAAAACATCTAAATATTCGCAAAAAATTTGAAAAATATGCCCCCATTTTCGGTGGGCCCCATCGATGGGGTAGCTTCTTCGATTCATATACATATGTACACCTTTCTAGTCTCCGCCTTCAATCCACTTTTTCGGCCATTTCTGTCCTGAAGGAGGTTTTCTTCTTCTCTAAGCTCATGTCCTCCGGGAGCAGACTCCTGGAACTTTTTCACCAGAAAATCGGCATACAGTTTGGATCGTTCAAGCGTTTTGTCCAGCCACTGCGCCAACTGCTTCTGAACCTGATACTTATCCGACGAACCATTAACATCGCTCGCCTTTTTCTGAAAAAGGAACTTTAGCAATACAGTATGTATTGTACAATTGTACGTAATCAGCAAAAATAATATATTACATATGCCTTGCCTAGCTACAAAATGCTCAGAACAAAAAATCTCTCGCTCTCTATGAGCTGTTTTAATTCTTTAGTCGTCAATGATTGATACTCGGCGGAAGGTGGCACAGACATACAATACTTACGTACGTGTACGTATGTAGTTTCCAGTGCTTCAGAGCGGAGCTCCAATCCAAACCATTGTCTGAAAACTAAACATTTTGCATATACAGGTAACTTAGGTATACAAGGTAACAGTATTTCACAAAGCCCTGTCCCGCAGAAAGGCAGATTATTATACTTACAGACTGAAGCAGCTCCATCTTGGCCAGCTCTTCCTCCGCATATTTATTTTCAGCATCCAAGACAGACTGATCAATCATTTCAGAAATAAATTTGTTGGCACCAATGAATCAACTACCTAAGTTATGTATACGTACACGAATAAGAAAACACATACACGTTGTAACAGCTGGCTTTTTCCTACCGGGGGGGGGGGTGGAGGGCACCTCAGTCCCAAGACTTGGGTCGCCCTGTGTTTTTTTTCGTCCGAACTTTTTGCGGTCCGTGGCGCAGTGCCCCAAAATTTTTTGCGTAATTTGGAAAAAAATTTCGCCACGCCTGTTTTCTCTCAAAAAACCGATTTTTGCGTTATTTTATACTTTATTTAACGTTTTAAAGCATTTTAAATGCTTAATTTATTGTTTTCCCACGCCAGAGAGGAGCCTTAGAAAATTTTACGCAACTCGAAAGTGCGTGAATAATTATATATGAAACATTTATCAGCAGGAATTTGTTGAAAATTGGACTTCGGAACTGTGAGTGTTTTCGCAAGAAATTTGTATTCTGAAAAACATTTTTCGCGATTTCACTATCTTGTTTTCGACATATATAAAGAAATACAGCGTATTTTGATTATATTTAACATTATGTCGTTTTGACGACATTAAAGAAAGATCAGAGACGGATACGCTAAAGAAAGAACGATAATGTTGAAGCTGGGAACAAAATAAGAACAATTACGTAGATGCGCCGAAGGCGCAACTATTTTTCAAGAATATCTTTTGTAGTTCAAAACTTTTCAAGAAATTAATAAATAGTTGATTCAGAAACCATGCATTTTCGTTTGTTCCAAGAAAATTGTGCGGCCACGTGCGAGGGGTAAGCTTCGTAGAGCTGAACAGATTACATCTACAATTTTCATTTTGTAATCAACGTACGGTTCCTGCACTTGATGTGTTGTATAAAATACTTTGATGCCCCAAACAGTTTTGCAAAGGCACTTTTGAATTAGTGGAAAACAAAACATAGCTGATACAATACAACGCTTTAGCATCAACATCAATCAACAACGAACAACCACAAAGTTTTGGAGTAAACTCAAATAAGCAAATGTACACACAAGGCGGGGGTCTGGGGGCGGTAGCCCTCAGCAAAAATTAGGAGAATTTTTAAATTTTTGACTCCAAATCGCATTTTTTAAGCATATTTTGGCTCAAAAATTTTTGCGTACTGTGGCGCAACGGCCCAAAATTTTTTGCGTATTTCAGAAAAAAATTGCGAAATTTCGCAGTTTGTGGCGCAAAAAAAAACCCAGGGGTCACCCCTTCCAGAATTACAGTCTGCCGGCCCTAAGACATCAAGAGTCAACAAAATATATATAGGGTTTTAAAGGAAAATTTTTAAACATTTTTCAGGCATCGCCGGATTTTTAGGAAAGCTTAAGGGTGGGGGTCGCTAAAAAACCGATTTGGAGGTAAGGGTAACCAGCCACAAATTTTTGGGAGAGGGTCGGGGTCGGGGGCCTGTCTAAATGTCGTTGGGTGAAGGGGTCCCCCGCCCGCCCCCAAACCAGGGGCGCACCTAAGAGGTTTGGCGGCCGCCCCCCCTGTCAGGTTTCGAAGGTCAGAAAAATTAAGATCCAGAAAGGAGGAAAAGCAGGAAAAACAAAAATTTACGCGCCTTCGGCCAAGGTGGCCCCGGCCCCGGTAGTGGCGGCCCTGGTGCATCTCTAATTATAATAAATAGACATTAGACACTAATGTTTTCAAATCATGGTTTTTCTGCATTTGATTGTGTATAGCGATCAATTTCTTGTAAAATAGTTCTACTATATTTTCTGAATGAAAGGTTGTGGCTCGAATGTATGATAGAAATTCTCAGCGTACCAAAAAATGAGCCCCCACCCCAAATCCCCGTTACATTTATGCCTATGCCTATGAATGAATAGAGGGAGCAGAGAGGAGACAAGCATAGGTGTAACGGAGATTTGGGGTGGGGGAGGCTCCCCCCCCAACATTTTCTGGGGGGGCCCCCTCTGGCGACCCCCCCCAACCCCCCCCAGGACCCCCCCAACCCTCCCCCAAAAAAATTTTTCATTTTTTATGCCAAAAATCGCATTTTCAGCCGTTTCTAATGATAAAAAACATCTAACCATAAAGTAATTTTAACATTAGACAGTGGTTTTAAACTCAAAAACTTGATTGCCAACATGTTTCCAAGTCCAAAAAAAGGACAATATTGAGTCATAAGATCCATAATACAGTTAAAAACGTGTACTTCTCATAATAATAAACAGTTTAAGCCAAAAATTTGGACATTTTTGAAAATTTTTTCAAAATTTACCCTAAAAATACCCAATTTTAGGCCATTTTTCGCGCCTTCGGCGCGACTACCCCCCCCCCCCCCAGTTGGGGGGGGACGTCCCCCCCCAAAAAGTTTTGGGGGAGGGTTGAAAAAAGGCTTGGGGGGGGCTACCCCCCCCAACCCCCCCCCGCCTTACACCTATGGAGACAAGTGAGGGGAACAGTTAGTTGCCTTTGGGGTGGGGGTATCCCCCAAAATTTTCGACCAACTCTACCCCCTGATTTTTTGACATACCCTCCCCCAACTATATATATGCATATACCCCTGTATGCGCTCCCCCTAGACCTGACCTGACCATTTTTCGGCCAAATTTAGCTAACTTTTTGGGCCCGAAAATCGCTGAGGGGGGTTGGGGGGGGGGGTAGCCGAAGGTTGGGGGAGGGCAAGTCAAAAATTCTGGGGGGGGGGTAAACTTGGTCAAAATTTTTGGGGGGGTATACCCCCCCCCCAAAGGAAACTATGGTGGGGACGGGTGGGGTGGGGTCTGGGATTTGACCATTTGGGGTTGGGGTCTGCCTCCAAAATTTAGACGGTGGGGTCGGCACTTTTCCATTTGGGGGGAGGGGTTCCCCCCACCCCCCGGGTACACCTATGAAGGGAACTATGGTTCTATCTTTTCTTTTCTTTTCTTTGGGAGCTAAAACGCACTGTCTTGTCTTGCATGAAATCGTACCGAAAGCCAAAGCTTATTTAAGTTATCAATAACCTACATCGTAAAAGCATTAATTATTTAATAAACAGTTTAAGCTTTTAATTATGATGTCAGTAAAACTGTTTTCACTGTGTTAACTGTGTAAGTAATTATAGTAACTTGTAATTTTGCAAACTAATTTATGTAACACTAAAAGTTTGTTTTCATGCACATCCTTTTACATATTGTGATTATGTATGACGTATCCTTAAACTTTAAATATGACGTCGGCAAGCACTTTGTTTGTATCACAAGCCACAAACAATAAACAAGCCATACACCAATTCACATGCAGGGGCCCGTTGCATAAAACTTTCAATAGGTCAATAGGTAAATAGGCTGAGAGTGTTGCATAAAACTAATTTTCAATTACAATAGGGAATTGGCGATTTTTCCAATTTAATAGGCGATTTCGATAGGCGAGCGTTGTATAAAACTCGAACAATTTTAATACCTATTAAATTTCACCTATAGAAACGGTAAAATTTTCGAATTATCAAAGAAGATAATTTGTTTCCGATTGTATGTGCATTTATGAGCTTTTCAGCACAATTTGTAATGGAAAAGGCAAAGTAAAACCTGAAAATGACCATGGAAAGCTCAGCTTGTCGTAGATTGTGGCTCTTAATGGAATTGATTTAGTTTTCTAATACACTGGTTATGAGTGGCGTGCCTGTGAAACCTTGATGTGAACTGTGAAACGTCCAAGCATAGTATAAAGTAACTGTCCTGTAATCACCAGAGTTGCCAGTCAGTGTGAAACCCCCCAGAAACCCGTCATTAGGGACATAGGTTCTAGTGTAAATAGGAAGAATAAGGCAAAAAAATAGTATTACGCTCACGCAAATGACACGAAAATGGAATAGAATCTCAGTGGAACATAGTCTAAGGAAGCTTACGTAGGTCATTAGTCAGTAATGGAGGGGTCGTTACCCTTCCCGGGTCAGCAATAGGCCCCAGTATGATTTTCTGTATAATGGAGGAGTCGTTACTCTTCCCAGGCCACGAATCAGGCCTCACACAATTAGGAAATCACTTAGAAACTGGTTAAAACAGCTGAAAAGCATCAAGGAAAATAAGTTCGAAGAAAGAAGTTGTTGAATAACCAACCATTTAGCCAGAAACTTCGAGTTAAAACGTTTTACGCAGTTAATAAATGCGAATATTGGAAGATGGGTCAAACTAAGGCCATAATTCGCCTATTAGGGGCACGGAATAGTGTTGATTAGTGTTCATAGGTACTAATTAGGTATAATCTGCATTATTTAGGTGATAATTAGTCAATTTGTGCAAATTTTGGTCAAAATATAAGTTGGGCTTATCTGAAAGGCAATTCTCTGCCGATTCTAAAACTCCAAACCCGGTCGCCTAACTCCCAATAGTGCGAAAGTTATAAGTAAAAGAAGTTTTGATTAGTTACATTTTAATTTTGCAATATTGGCCTTAGGTGACCTTATAACAATGCGTAACTATGTGTGAGGTTACGCCCATTCATGTTTCCATTCACATCCCCTGAGCCTCTGCTGGCTCTCTCCCAGCAGAGACTTGCCTCGCAGAGAGGAACTTAACACACACATTAGGTGTGAAATTACGTTCGGAGGGGGCTTAGCTCCCTCCCCAATAATTTAAAAGAAGTAAGAATAGTTAGTCTTAGGTAACTAGGTACGTAGATTAATAATATTTAACTTTTATTCTCTGGAAAATTGCGTAGTTATTGGTATGCATATTTTTTACGCAACAATTGCCCTTCCGTTTCTTTTCCAGCGAGACTTAGAGTCTTGGTGAGGAAGGACAATTGTTGCTGGGATAGACGAGCGGCTTCCCTTGTCTACGGCCGAAAGGTCAAGCCCAAGAAGAAAGAAAGGGGCTAGGAGACAAGGGAATGCCTAAAAATAATAAACATAAATTTTCCTAAATAACACGGCCAAATTGGCAATTAATATTTATTTTTCCATATTCGGCCCCGAGTGGCCTTTATTTTGTACAATTTTGCTTTTCAATTCTTTTAACTTTAATTTTAAAGCCAGCAATTTCCCCTTTGGTTACCTTTACGTGGTAACCAAAAAGTCTGCAAAGTTTCCCAAAATTCAGCTTGGGAAATAAATCAAAATTAGGGTCAGTTGGAGGGTAATAACTCCATTTTCTCGTTAATCTCCCCTCCAACGGACCAGCCGCGTGGCCAGCCCGAGTTGGGCACACGCTTTAACATAGGGAGCTTCCAGAAATTTCTGGAAGCCCCAATAAAATCAAAAGAAATCCGCCAGCAAAGTAAACACCAGTGAGCTGTCAGACTCCTGTCAGCTCACTGGAAATTTTCAAATCTTTCTCAGTGTTCGTCTGAGACTCGGCCGAGAGCGGTCGGGTGTTTTCCCCCCATAACTAGCACGTCTTCCCGTTGTGCCAGCGTTTTGGCCGGGAATAAAAGACGTGCTTTCCCAGGTTAGGACTCGAGTTAGGGGCCCCTTGTGACCCACAGTGGTCAGAAGTTAAGAACTGAGCGCACACGACGAACACCACACGATGAGGGCCAAATGAGCGCATTATGCTCGGCCAAGAACTGCACCAGGAACGCACTTCTAGGGATTTTTAAGAGGCCTTTTTGGCCTAAAAAACTTCACTTTTTGTGGCCTTCGGGCCTTGTTTAAAATTAACCATATACAACCAAGCCACGGCCTGAATGGCCTTAATTTTTGTAGGGGCGTACGCCCAAAATATTTTTGTGTATTGCGATTTTCGGGGTTGTATTAATGAATTGGGATTTTGAGTGGGGACCCACCCCTGAGTTGAGGTAGGAGGTCCCTTGGTCATGACCTCATGTTCAGAACTGAGTTACTTTAGGGACTGTTTCTCCCCACAGCCGGCAATTAGGAATTGCCGGCCATATTCGCAAAAGTAGGCGCTATTGAAGCTAATCCAAAGTGTCTGTAATTGTATATTGTGATTGTGTACTGTAATCTGTGTGGTTCGGCTCACCCAAAAATCAGTAGGCGCTAAAACTCAGAACCATTTTTTTAACTATTAATTATCAAGTTGCTTTAAAGGGAATGGCCGACTTCCCCGTGTTAATTTAATTAATTTGAAGCTGTCCTTAGCGGAAGTGTTTGTGTGATTTGTTTTTAGTAATAATTGCCTAAGCAATTATTACTCGTTCCGCTCTCAATTCAATTATCAAAGTTTCTAAAATCCAACAAAATTTTCTTTTATCAAAGTTATCAAAGTTCCAAAGTTTAAAGCAAAATACTGGAAGATGTGAATCAAAGTTAACCCAGACTTAGGGCAAAAATATGCATACTACAAGTAGGTAGGTTCTGTTAAGGAGTAGTTAGGCCTTGTTATGTCTGTATAATCGTATGTGTAAACAATATTGTGATTTGTAGTGTGAATGAGACCCCCCCAAATTTACGTAAGTGGCTCCTTGAGTAAACCCCTCATGGAGTGTGAGGTTTCAAGGCCAGCCCTGTTTTGTAGAGTGTAAGTTATGAATCAAAATCGGATGATTGCGAGTGTGCATGAGGGGCATACCATGTAAACCCCCTTTGTCTGATAAGGGTATTGGGACTGCCAGAGTGAATGAGTAAAATGTTCAGATAATAGGCAGGAAAATAGGGCCAAATTGAGTAGCAATTTGGACCCAAAACTTAGATAAATTAAAATCAGTAATGCTTGTTGGTGGGATGTGTAATCACTGTGAAAGTGCTAGTTTTGGAGTGAAAGTCGTAGGAAATTTACATAGAAATGTTAGTACATTCGGCGATTCAGAGCAGGATTTGCAGTCTAGGGTCACGGGGACCCCCACTTAGGTCTGCCAAACCTGCTGGATTTCCGGTCATCCGTGTAGGTTGCCCTGCGATTAGGGGACGGATGAGCCGCATTCACGGAATCCAGAAATAGCCGAATCAAGGTTATAACAGAAGAGTTTAAATTAAACCCGAAATTAATCCAAGAAGTTAGTTTTATGTGGTGGACAGCCGATTAGCGGACTGGTAGTTTAGTTAGTTCTAGGTAGGAAAACGTTAGATTAGTCTTGTTGTATTAATTAGCTGAAGTTCTTAATAATTGGGAAATAGTTAGCTCTAAGATAGGGGTATTAATGGTTTTGGCTTAAAATTAGCATGGGTTCACGGTCGTTACCGTAATCACTTAACTTCCCATGTAAGAGGCCAAAAGATGAGTCAAACTAAAAGAAAAGAAGTAGACCCGTGCTGAGATTCGAACTCAGGTCCTCTGGATTAATAGATCCAGTGCTCATCCATTTGAGCTACACGGGTTATAATTAGAACAAGTTTAAGCCAGCCTATATAAGGAAGCAATTTAGCAACTCAGCGCGTGTGCATTTTAATTAATACATTAGATGTGCTAATTATGCATATGTAGGAACAAACTTTAATTATGTTTTTCTCACTATTTACTTAACATTTTTTGGTGCTGTAAGCACAAAAAATGTTCAGTTTTTCAAGCTCCACAAGAATATATAACTTTTACTTAAAATCGTTTTCATCAAAATTTTGTTAATTTATATGCCAGTCTTGCACGAATGCAATTATGTGCTCGTGTGAAAGGGTGGTAGTTTGCGCGACTTCCGCTCGGCTGGCTGCTGGGGTTGCCAGCACCGGATCGAATAGCGGTTCGGCACGTCCCCTGTTAGGGCACTAGGATAAAGGGTAGGTAGATTTAGAAGTAGACGTAGTTCGGTAGGTCGGTAAGTAGGGACTGCGTAGAATGGCTGCTAAGACAGTGAGTGAGTGAGTTTTTGCCTTTTTGCTTAAACTGACTAAAACTAATCACATGCAAAAAACTCACTCACAGTCAGCCAGTAGGTTTCATTTTAAGTTTGTTATTTCAGTCCCACACCTGCAAATAAATAATTAAGAAGGGTTTTACGTTAAAACACCAGGTAATCGAAAGTTAACATTAATATTACGTAGGCGTTAGTTAGTTAGCATAAGTAGGTAGGTAGGCATTAGTTAAGATAATTATTTTAAGTATTTAGCAAGTGATCATCTTCCAATATGAGAAACGCACCATAAAACGTCCAGTTTCGTACATGTATTTGATGCAATCTTAGGATCACGGGAAAGGAACCCATTTCCCGTGACAAACCGACAAAATCAGGCCAAACACAAGCCGAAAATACTAATATTCGTCAATACTATGGTTTGCTCTAAAGATCGTGCAAAATTTGGTCAGAATCAATGCATTTCACATCAAAATGGCCCTAGAAGGCCGGTCGGTGCAAGGAGAGGACAGAAGCAAAGAAAGTCCGAATATAGGTAGCAAACAGCACAGTTTTCGTACAGTTCTCAAGGTTGGTTCGTGTAATTACCAGTTCAGTTAGGCCCAGCCGGGCCCAAGGTGGAAACCTTACGAATTCGTTCAAGCCGAAAACGGAGCAAGTTCAGTTAAATCCTGATAATACAAGTTAATAGATGCCAGGAAGGCCCAATTGGTGACAAGAAGTTACCGGAAACGGTTAATATTGTCAAACAGGCAATAACCAACGGTTTTAAGTCAATTCTTCAAGTTGCAAGTTCAAATGGGGCCCAAAATGCACATTTTGGGCCTGGAAAGCAAAGGAACGAGTAATGGTTGCTGGGTTCGATTCCCGCACCATAATCTTGTACTAATGGGTTTTAACCCATTTGATTCAGGTGCGCGGACAGTCGCTGATCAGGATTCGAAGTCGTGAATAATCCAGTTGTGGAGCAGTCAGTGGAAGCGTTCAGTCCTGTAGTGGAATCAGTAGTCAGTCGCCGTTGTTACTTATCTGAGATTGTTGGATCCGGAAGTGATCCTGAGAAGTGAACCCTGTCAGTAGCCGATTCGTGGAACCTATCGCTGTAGGTACATTGTGGATTTAGACCGCAGCTAGGGTCAAGAACAGAGACGACTTCGCAGGCACCTGATTTCAAGTTGGGAAACCAAAACCGTTCAGAAAGTATTGTAAACTTGTTACCTTTCGAACTCTTTCTTGTCTAAAAGATGGCCAGTTTCACCCTATTCATCGCCACCGTTTCCGGAGCTACGCTCCCTTCGTCTCTGGCTTGAGCTTAGCATTCAGCCAGAGCCAGCTAGCCTGAAGACAGAAGAAGCCATCAGTGCTATAGAACTTTGTAGTTGTAGTTGTCTAATTTACATTAATCAGGAATAAGTAAGGCAGAACCAGGTGACTCCCCAATTTCTCTGTTTCCTCAAAAAGCCAGTTCCGTACAGTAACCCTGTCTAGGTGTTGGAGCAGACCTTCGGGAAAGCAGTGTCCAACGATTCGGGGACTCACCCATAGCCCGACCCCAGGTTTATCTTAGTTAACAATTGTTTGTTTGTAGTTTGCTGAATTGTAGTCTGATAATCCGTTTGTAAGGACGGATAAAGAGTCGCACAGCACGAGACGAGCATATAGGCGCACGAGAAAGCATATAGGTACTTACTTGGTAGAGAGTTGGAGACAGTGTAATAGTTAGGATAATAGTGACAGAGTTTTGAGAAAAGGAAGAAGAAGAGGTACCACTGAACCTTGTCCCTAACTAAACCTATAACTTGGGTAATATTATCCTAAATTAGGATAATATTAATAATAACCTAAAGAGGGTAACTGGCAACTCTGGTACAGTAAATTGAATACTGTACTGATCTGTAATTGTACCTGTTTTTGCACAGTTTGTAACGACCCCTGTTAGTAACGCATTTTGTATTGTAATTTGTAATCTTGCCAAAGAGTGTATCCATAATACCTATAATAAGGTTAATAAATAATTGGTGTGTCAGACCTAGAGTCTCAGAGTTTAACAGAGAGGCGCGATTGTCTCTGAAAGTCAGGCGCGTTAGCCTAAAGATAGGATCAGGACTACTCAAAGGTAAGTTCTGGTCAGGAATTGGAAGACTCATCGTCAAGCCAGCGATCAACTACAAGCAAGTGCTGACCCCTCTTGCTGATCAGCTGGAATCCAGTGCAACAAACGAACTCACGAAGAAGACCCCTACAAAGGTTGGCTGCAGGGAATCTCTGATTTTGGAACACCACCTTTCGGAGATCCGGTGCCTAAGTCTACTTCTATAAGTGGACGTGCTGACCTTCCGTGTAATCAAGTGCAGAGCGACTTCTGACACTAGACCGGAGAGCAGAGCGTTTTTTGACTCCGGCTCCTAGCAACTTCATTACAAATTTACTTTTACAAACTAGATGAAAAACAGAAACACAGAAAGTCTCATGCATGTCTAAGGTCGTTTAGGTAACAACAGAGAGTTAAATTTCAACTGAAAAGTGAATTCAATTTAATTTTAAAATTTCACACGAAAATATAAATGAAGAGCATGCAAAAGTCTTGGAAAAAATTTAATAAGCTGTAGCTGTCGCATAACTAGCCAAAACATACGATTTCTTGTGAAACCTTATTAGGTTTTCTCATATTTCGTTAGCAGGTCTCTTATGTTTGCTCAACCTCGAGCCTTTACACGCATTTTGCTTGATAAAGATATTCTTAGCCGTAAATGCGTGTAAACAATGGTCAAAGACAGGGTTAGCATGATTTGTATGTGGAAACTTGTCTGTCATTCCAAAGAATTTCTATTTCTAATTCATGTAGATATTACGCATATATGTATTCCATGTATTGATGGAAATTCCAAAATCGGAAACGTCTATGTATTCTCTATTCTAATTGATGACTCATCGTTAAAGTTAATCTTGCATCACTGATAGCTCAGCGAAAATTTCTCAAATGCATGAAACTTATGGAAACGTAAATGCTAATATGTAATGCTGAATTGTTTGAACTTTACTTGCAGTATTAAAGTAAATTCTTCTAACTTCTTTAAAAACGTTCAGACAATGTTTTGCACGTATATTTTTTTGTAGTGAGCAAGTAAAAACTCCGTTATAAAATAATTGGCTACGCAGCAGGTTTACAATTACTGAAAATGTCCGTCAGCGGACACCTAACCTTTTGCATAAAATCTTGCTTGTTTCTTAGAATTCTGTTTTTGTTAATATTCTTTGCTAGTATGATTATTTTCTTGATGTTTCGATTCATACGGCAGTTGTTGTTTGAAGATCCACTGCATCAATGTATAGCGCAACGCCCAGAATTTATTAGAAAAACAGTATTTACTGGACGAGTTTTAGTAAAAATGGTATTTACGTGTTGAGATAGGGGGTTTAAAGAAAATAATACAGCAATTACTACGACACATACATGATGATATCGCATCATTTATTTAATGTACTATCTGGGCGAAAAACATCTATCTTAAGCCCAAAACACATTAAAAACGTTTGTGAGTTACGGGCTGGGCAGCAAGTCGGTTCAGCAGGTGAAGGTTTCGTCATGCATTTAGTCCTTTGACAAAAATTTTGCTTCCATGGGTCCAAATGGATTCACACCTTAGTGTATTTGGTGATACTCCGTTAGGCACACACAGAGTTGAAAGTGGGTCGTAATTTCGTGACCCGCAAAAGTACCCGCGACCGGCGGACCTTGACCCGCAACCCACAACCCGCTACATACTGAGGTTTTGTCCACCCACTTCTTCAATTTGGACAGTTCTGTATATTTATGTACCGTATAGCATAGATAGAACAATATTATCGCTTTTAACATCTACAAAGCGAAGTATCAGAAGCTTCAAACAAGAAGTTGGTGAGTTTAAAGTTAACTGCACTAGCTTTCGCCTTCGTTTTTGCTAGTTCTGACAATCCAATGCTATGCTCTCATAAACGTGCTAAATGTGCTGGGATTGAGTAGAGTCCACTATTTAGGCAAAGCTTTGAACATAAAGAATATAAAATTTTGCCTTAACAGTTTCATAAGGTTTATTCCTTCTGCATTATTTCTTACATCTGCGTGGTGGGGTGGTACCGGGTTTCTATATAAAATGGCATCTCTAAATTTGGATAAGATAAAGATAACTACTATTTTAGTGATTCACATCAAATCACTTTATTCCTAGAAGGCAAATTAGGAATGATCAGAACTCGTCGAATTACGTCAAAATTCTAAGTTTGCCATAACAATAGTAGTGTTGTTTCAGTAGCCCATTTTAGTTTCAGTTTCAGTTTCAGTTTCAGTCGGAGGTCAGAAATAATTTCAGTTTCAGTTTCAGTCGGCGGACCAAAATAGTTTCAGTTTCAGTTTAAGTTTCAGTCGGTAACGTAAAATAATTTCAGTTTCAGTTTCAGTCGGAGTTTCAGTTTTCGTTTCAGTTCACTATAAAAAGAACAGTTTACAGCCTTTTGAGTTATCAGAAAGCACAATTTAATGTTTATTCGGCTATCCCTGCAGCTATACTAACAGAATCGAAGTTAAAACCTTCAAAATTCCAAGTTTTAAGGAAAGACTGAAACCTGTCTCAGTCCGAGTTTCAGTTTTTCCCTAAATTAGTTTCAGTTTCAGTTTCAGTCGGCAGCCTAAAAAAGTTTCAGTTTCAGTTTCAGGTCTCTTCCCAAAATAGTTTCAGTTTCAGTTTCAGTTTCACTCTTAGAAATGTTCCAGTAGAAACTACTGGAATCTTAGTAATTTCCTACTAAAGTGCTCCAGTGCGATAAAGACATAGCGGAGCGATTAGTATTTTCCTACTAAAGTAGTCCAGTATTTTAAAAACTACTGGAAATAGCTAGTAAACTGTACTAGATAATCTATGTAGAACTCTTTACTGCTTTGGCATACTAACTACTGGAATTTCCAGTAGTTTCTACTAGATATTTAGTATTATATACTGGACCCCCCAAAAATTTTTCGGGGGCAAAAATACTGGATTTTCTAGTAACTTCTACTGGACTCAGTAGTAGATTCTACCAATATCCTAAAATAGTTTGAGTACCAAAAATACTGGATTTTCCAGTAGTTTTTACTACTTTGTCCAGTGGTTTCTAATAGACTCCTAATACAATCTGAGTACCCAAAATACTGGATTTTCCAGTAATTTCTACCGGTTTTTCCAGTAATATCTACTAGACTCCTAATATAGTCTGAACACCTATAACAAGTTGGCCCCAAAAGGGCAATATTCCTTTGTAGACCTGTTATTATTCTAATGCGGGAATCATCTTTGATCTTGGCTTCGTTAAACGCTAGAACTTGCAGAGGTTGCAGCTTCTGTATGACATTCTACAGTTTCTCTTCACATTCCTTCGATTATTTATTTTGATAGCAAATTACTGGTATCCTCTGAAATGTCTTACTTTTTTGTGATCTCTTAGCAGTCAGACTTTCTTTCCGTCAGCACCTAAGCACAATTCAATAGGTATGTAGATATAGATCACTTTTCGTTCCCAATAGATAAATAGGTAAACAGAACATTTCACAGGAAAATTTCATCACTGTGATTCTTCTGCGAATTTGTTTCTCGCAGATCTACAGTAACATCAGTGAGAACTGCTTGCCACGCCATGTTTGGGCTGAACCTATGAAGTCCAGCGCAAGCAATTATCTTCTTACCTAATGCACCCATGTGCAGCTCCCAAGCTGCACTGGTGCTCAAAAAACTGCAACCGTTTAGATTGCTGACAGCTGAAGACTGCGTGAAGGCTGTGAATTCAGCTGCTTAAATAGTTTCTAAACCTAATTTGCATAATCGGCATACAAAAAAATCCACCTAAGCTAGCCCCGTGTTGAAGATAGGGCTTCTGAATGGAGAAATGACTCACAATGCACTGAACATAGTAGATTCCTTTTTATACATTCCTGCTCCAGCAGGAATAAAAATACTGAAATTTTTAGAAAGCACACATATTCTCGGAACTAAACTGTATGCGTTTCAACCTCTTCCGTTGGAGATTTTATGTCATACTAATCAATTAGATTAGTCACCAGTGGATTTTCACTCCATTCATAATGGGTGATTTTCCCAACCTTGGAAAATCCTCCACTTTGCCTACAGAGCCGTCAGCACCCACGAAGGTGCCTAACGGCTACAAAAATGAGCCCCTTAACTTCTGTTGATACAGAATCAGAGACAAGGACAAATGACTTGCCCAAAATCTGATCGCTGAAAACTTATTCGTTTATCCCCTTATATACTCTCATTGCGGCATCAGCGTATCGAGTACTTGTGTACTGGATTGTCCAGTAGTTTTAACAAGATAATCCAGTATTATATACTGGACCCCCAAACATATTTGGGGGATGAGACTACTGAATTTTCCAGTAATTTTTACTAGTTTCTCCAGTAATATCTACTGGTCTCCTGAAATACTCCGAGCATCAAAAATACTGGATTTTCCAGTAATTTCTACTGGTTACTCCAGTAATATCAACTGGACTCCTGAAATACCCCGAGCGCCAAAAATACTGGATTTTCCAGTAATTTCTACTGTTTTCTCCAGTAATATCTACTGGACTCCTGAAATACCCCGAGCACCAAAAATACTGGATTTTCCAGTAATTTCTTTTGGTTTTGCCAGTAATATCTCCTGGATTCCTAAAGTACTCTGGCCATCAAAAATATGGTTAATGCTAATGAAGATGCAGTGCTTTTCATTAGTTATTAGCTAACACTGGTACTTTGTTGTAAATTCACGTAGTGTTTGCTTGTGTTGTGCTGTTTAAGGTTTGTTTTCGAAAAAACGCTAAAACAGGTAAATTGCAGTTGAGAATTAGGTGTTCATTCGATATGGAATATATATACATAAACAAATTTAGGCAGTCATTCTTTTACCGGTATCTCCAATTTCTGTTCTTTTTACACTTTCAGTCAGCAACCCGTCGAACTTCTTTAGTTTTGTCGGCACCACTTTTAAGAGCAGAACATCAACCAAACCTTAAGGTATCACACAAATTATGCAAAACTAACTTTAATTTCTGTCGACGACCTAAAAACCTTAATTCCATTTGTAGAAACTACACAGGATCCGTTTAAGCTTTAGCCATGGCTTGGCTTCCGCAAAGCAACTCCGCTTAGCATCGATTACGTATAGATTAAATTTCACTGGCTTTCAATTTTAACCGTATCGATCAAAAACGATTCAAGCTTTTGTTGCAGCAAAGCCGATACTAGCAGTTACTGGTGTATCTACAGTGCCATACACTATGTATCAACATTATAATTTAAACATTTGCAGTAAATGCAGACATCGTTACGACTGACTTCATGTTATTCTCAGTATAACATAATGCAGCTTACTTTTAAATTGTTAGAAAATTTAGTAACGTAATCAACACGTTTTAGTGCATATTAAGAACTTAAGGTGGTGATTCCTTTTTGGCACATATATGTCATTGCTTCACGGCTCAATTCCAGATGAAACAACTTGATGGAACTTTTCAATACAAGTTCCTTTAGCGTTGTAACACTCTCCGCACAATTCCGCTTCAAAAATTCGACAGTTGAGTTCAGGACAGTTTTTACCAATTTTTGAAATTGGACAGCAGTTGCACAGTTTAACTACATTTATTTATTTGGAAGATCTTGTTGTGCCACAGGTGGACAAGGGGGGGGGAAGGGGGGAATTTCCTCCCCCTCGGCGAAGTCGTCCGCAAGGGGTCACAACATTGCTCCCACAAGGGGTAAGAAAATTGGCCACAAGGGGTAAGAAAATTGCCCAAAAAATAGGTTTTACAACTAACATTTCCAAAAATTTTCTGGCTGCGTCGGAATTTTTCACTTAAAATCACTATTTTTTGCGAAAAAACGTCCTAAACGTCCTAACGTTTTGCTAAAAAATAGCTGTATTTTGTTAAAAAATGGCAAAAATCGCTTAAAAATCGCCTTCAAAGGTTCCCCTCTAAGAAATATCGCTCTCACAAGGGGTACCCAAATTTGCTTCCACAAGGGTCAGTGAAATTTGACCTCCCGTTCAGGTATGCGTTGTGCTCTATATTTTTGCATTTTGAAGCAAGCTTTACCCTATCGTGAGAACATCTTCCTATTTTGCTCTCCGAAAGCTGTCATTTTTGCAGAAATCAAATATTGCATTACTTGTTAAGCGACGCAAGCCGTCTCAAACTTTGCAAAAGCCAAAATTAGTTTCATTGTTTTCCTAAAAGAGAAAATATTAAGCTAACGTTTTGATTTGATATAGGAATGAATTCTTAACTCCAAGTAATGAATGAGTAATAATGGTCCAAAGTTGATGACTCCAAAAGGAATCACCACCTTAAAAATTCTTAGAAATTGTGTCAAATTCTTTTGGAAATAAAAATTATTAATTGAATCCAGCATTTCTTGCTGTCAGATTGCATAAGTAGGCAAATGGAATTTAGTCTGTTCTAAACACCATTGGAAGGGACAATATTTCATTTCGTGTACAAAGTGTTTTACGAGTCCAGTAGAAATTACCAGTATCAATCAGTTACTGAGAAAACCACTACTTTTGTGTTTCGCTACATTTTACGACTCCAGTATATATTTTTGGTGACCGGAGTATTTTAGGAATCCAGGAGATATTACTGGCAAAACCAGAAGAAATTACTGGAAAATCCTGTATTTTTGGTGCTCGGGCTATTTCTGGAATCCAGTAGATATTACTAGAGAAACCCGGCTTATTTTTACTGGGGTGAGGGCCCCCACTCGCCAACCTCCCCCCCATTCGAGGTTCCTCTCCCCCCATAAAAGCCCCCCCATAAATTTTTACCTTCCCCCATAAGCCAAAAAATTGCCAGATTTCACCATTTTTACCCTAAATTTTCAAAAATTTTTCCGGCTTCGCCGGAATTTTAACGAAATTTTCGTTTTTTAACGTAAAAAACACCTAAAATTAGTCATTTTTTTAGCGATTTTTGGCAATTTTTACACAAAAAACGTAAAAATATGCAAAATTTTTTCCAAAAATATGCCCCCCACGTTTGGTGAGCCCCCCCCATCGATGGGGGGGGGCAACTTTGAGTCCCCCCATATCGCCCCCCCCCATAAAGTTTAGCCTAATGTAATGTGTGAGTTGTGATGTGTGTTGAGTGTGTATTTTTAGTGAGTTTATTTTAGTGTGAAATTTTAGTAAGAGTAGTGTTTTTGATGAGAAATATATGTTGTGTAAATTTGGGTTGAAATTGGTTCAAAAGTGTTTGTTTTCTTATGTTAAAATACGCTATGTTTTATTCAGCTCACTTAGCGACTAGGTGGCGCTGTTTGTCCTTTGAAGTTTCTCTGGATGCTCGCTGAGCATCCAGTTTGCAAAGGGGGTCTCAAATTCAGCCAATCAAAATTCACTAGGCATCCCACTCAGGCGTCTCCTTTAAAACTAGTCAGTCTTGTCTTTTTGCGTCTTAGCGTGCGGTGGTCTTTCTCTGGTGTGTGCCTTATTCATTGCCTATAAAATTTGGACCCCTTTTAGCGAAGATTCGTAAGTTAGCGTGTTTTTCTTTTATTCTAACAGACTCCGAGGCGACCTCGTGGGTTGACCTAAATTTATTAGCAGTACTTAGTTGAGCTTTATTCTCTTTTTAATTTAATTCTCCAATAATGGCCGTTTATTCTAGAAAGAAAGTTTTTAGTAGTTTATTCCAAGTAATTTAGTTTAGCCGCGACGGCTTAGGGACTTATCTTTGAGATATTAGCTTTTATTGAAGGGGTTAAAATAATTTGTGGGGTTAAATTGGTTTACGTAGAATGTTTTTGTAAATGCAACGAATTTCTGTTTATGCTATGCCTTTGTGTTACCATTTTTCTTAGTGTTTGTTTGTCTGAAATTCTTCTGTTCTGTGAGTTTTGTTAACGCATATTTTATTGCTAAAAATCCTTGATACCTTGTACTTTTTGGGAGTCTCTCCCCTGTTTAGATATAATTAAATGCGGTCTCAGTAGCTGAGCCATTAGGGTGTCTTAGTTAGGTTTTTATTAGAATTGTATATTCGGTAGGTAGGACTTTGAGTTACTTGTCCAAGTCTAGGTAGGCTAATTATTCACTGAGCGTGTATTTAATTTAACCAAAGTTTCTTTAGTAGTTGAGTAGTTAGACCGTCGTTTGCCTCTTTAGCCAATTCCTTTAGCACTTTGTTAGATTTATTTAGTTTTTGGCGAGATCTGCCCAGGTCGACTGGAACATAAGTCTCCTCCAGGTTCGTCGTTTCCATACGCGCACAGTTTCCACCCGTAAAGTTTGGTTGCCCCTACAGCTTCCAACTTTACACTAAAAATAAGCCAGGAAACCAGCAGATATTACTGGAAAATCCAGTATTTTTGGTGCTCGGGGTATTTCAGGAGTCCAGTAGATATTACTAGAGAAACCCGGCTTATTTTTACTGGGGTGAGGGCCCCCACTCGCCAACCTCCCCCCCATTCGAGGTTCCTCTCCCCCCATAAAAGCCCCCCCATAAATTTTTACCTTCCCCCATAAGCCAAAAAATTGCCAGGTTTCACCATTTTTACCCTAAATTTTCAAAAATTTTTCCGGCTACGCCGGAATTTTAACGAAATTTTCGCTTTTTAACGTAAAAAACACCTAAAATTAGTCATTTTTTTAGCGATTTTTGGCAATTTTTACACAAAAAACGTAAAAATTTGCAAAATTTTTTCCAAAAATATGCCCCCCACGTTTGGTGACCCCCCCCATCGATGGGGGGGGGGGCAACTTTGAGTCCCCCCATATCGCCCCCCCCATAAAGTTTAGCCTAATGTAATGTGTGAGTTGTGATGTGTGTTGAGTGTGTATTTTTAGTGAGTTTATTTTAGTGTGAAATTTTAGTAAGAGTAGTGTTTTTGATGAGAAATATATGTTGTGTAAATTTGGGTTGAAATTGGTTCAAAAGTGTTTGTTTTCTTATGTTAAAATACGCTATGTTTTATTCAGCTCACTTAGCGACTAGGTGGCGCTGTTTGTCCTTTGAAGTTTCTCTGGATGCTCGCTGAGCATCCAGTTTGCAAAGGGGGTCTCAAATTCAGCCAATCAAAATTCACTAGGCATCCCACTCAGGCGTCTCCTTTAAAACTAGTCAGTCTTGTCTTTTTGCGTCTTAGCGTGCGGTGGTCTTTCTCTGGTGTGTGCCTTATCCATTGCCTATAAAATTTGGACCCCTTTTTAGTGAAGATTCGTAAGTTGGCGTGTTTTTTCTTTTATTCTAACAGACTCCGAGGCGACCTCGTGAGTTGACCTAAATTTATTAGCAGTACTTTGTTGAGCTTTATTCCCTTTTTAATTTAATTCTCCAATAATGGCCGTTTATTCTAGAAAGAAAGTTTTTAGTAGTTTATTCCAAGTAATTTAGTTTAGCCGCGACGGCTTAGGGACTTATCTTTGGGACATTAGCTTTTATTGAAGGGGTTAAAATAATTTGTGGGGTTAAATTGGTTTACGTAGAATGTTTTTGTAAATGCAACGAATTTCTGTTTATGCTATGCCTTTGTGTTACCATTTTTCTTAGTGTTTGTTTGTCTGAAATTCTTCTGTTCTGTGAGTTTTGTTAACGCATATTTTATTGCTAAAAATCCTTGATACCTTGTACTTTTTGGGAGTCTCTCCCCTGTTTAGATATAATTAAATGTGGTCTCAGTAGCTGAGCCATTAGGGTGTCTTAGTTAGGTTTTTATTAGAATTGTATATTCGGTAGGTAGGACTTTGAGTTACTTGTCCAAGTCTAGGTAGGCTAATTATTCACTGAGCGCGTATTTAATTTAACCAAAGTTTCTTTAGTAGTTGAGTAGTTAGACCGTCGTTTGCCTCTTTAGCCAATTCCTTTAGTACTTTGTTAGATTTATTTAGTTCTTGGCGAGATCTGCCCAGGTCGACTGGAACATAAGTCTCCTCCAGGTTCGTCGTTTCCATACGCGCACAGTTTCCACCCGTAAAGTTTGGTTGCCCCTACAGCTTCCAACTTTACACTAAAAATAAGCCAGGAAACCAGCAGATATTACTGGAAAATCCAGTATTTTTGGTGCTCGGGGTATTTCAGGAGTCCAGTAGATATTACTGGGAAAAGTATATAGTAAAAACTACTGGAAAACCCAGTATTTTTATGTTTTCACACATTGTAGGAGTTTGGTGCAATTCAATACTGGATCCAGTACAAATTACTGGAAAATCCAGTAAGTAGAACAACCCGAATCCAGTAAATGCTACTAAAATACTTAGTAGAAACTACTGGAGAAACCAGTAATTTCTTACTAAGACATTTCCAGTACTTATTACTGGACTACCTCCAGTACTTATTACTCCACCATCCAGTCAAATCTACTAAAGTCTTTAGTATTTCTGAGCTACTGGAGTTGTTCCAGTAGAAACTACTGAAGTATTTCTAAGAGTGTTCAGTGACTGAAACTGAAACCTGTACAAACTGAAACCTAGTTTCAGTTTCAGTTTCAGTGACTGAAACATCACTAAACAATAGTTATATACTGGAAGCATCTCTTCATTTCATATATTCTCCAGAATTTTAGTTTAGAAGGAAGTTAAAGTTTAGATTTGCAGGAAAACTGTCAACATTATTTTCACACAGACGGCTTGTCAACCAATGCAGAACATCAAAGGCTTTGGTCTGATAAAATGCATGAGTCAATGACTGTGTAAGGAAAGATATTACTAAATTATGTTTGACTCACTTAAATTCAAGCCTGTGTAAAGTTGGAAGTGTTGGGGCAACCAAACTTTACGGGTGGAAACTGTGCGCGTATGGAAACGACGAACCTGGAGGAGACTTATGTTCCAGTCGACCTGGGCAGGATCTCGCCAAGAATTAAACAAGCCTACCGAATTACTAAACGAGCCGACTAAAGGGACAGATGAATGCCTTACTACTTGACTAATAAAGAAACTTTGATTAAATTAAGCACACGCTCAGTAAATAATTAGCCTACCTAGACTTGGAAATAAACTCAAAGCCTACCTACCGAGTATGCAATTCTAAATAAGAACCTAACTAAAACCCCTAATGGCTCAGCTACTGAGACCACATTTAATCAAATTATAAACAGAGGGGAGAGACTCCCGAAAATTATACAGCGCAATAAATTTTGACTTGTAAACATTCAGCAATAAAAATACCAAAAACAGAGACAATACAAATCTAATAGACACTCAGGAAATTAACTACGATTTACAGATCACAAACGTAACCTCAGTACAGATTACAAAACGGTTCACATAAACAGACCAAAGCCCACTAAATTATTTAAACCCTTCAATATATATTATCTCAAAGAAACTTTCCTAAGCCGTCGCGGCTAACTAAATTGTTACGACTGGACATATAAAGACCCTTTTCTAAAAATAAGCAGCCGTATTTAGATACTAATTAAAAAAGGGAAATAAAAGCTCAGAAAAATACCCCTAATAAATTTTGGTCGACCCGCGAGGTCGCCTCGGAGTCTACTATAAAAAGAACTAAACTAAAATCAATACTTACGGTGACACAGGATAGGCTCCAAATTAAAGGCAAAGTCTAAGGCAC